>NC_061158.1:61826371-61831371 GCF_022113875.1 Hydra vulgaris
CCGATGGTCTGTAAGGATAGTAGATAGTGTACTGAAACATCTCTCTACTACGCTGTTCGACGATGATAAACAAAGGCACAACTCGGATAACAAAAGGATATTTGGAAAATCTTTTCTTTTATATATAAATAGTTTTTCCCAAATTTCTATGAAAGTTGAACTAGAGTAAAACGATCTTACGAATAATTGCAAAGTTTTCCATTCTTCAAAAACTGTTGCTTCTTTGAAGTTTGCTGCTTCGAGCGGTTCGCGAAAATATTCCATAAGGTAATTAATATTTTCCCATCCATTATCTTGATTGTTCGTCCAATATTTGGGATCAAGCCACGTCATGGACGCGAACACAAGATTATCTTTAAATGATGCAAATCGACTATTAATTAATGGTATTAATATGTTAATGCATTCTTTTCTCAGCTCCAAAGCTCTTTCAACGTCTTCTTGCTTTGGGTTTATCATTCCTTCAAGTTTGATGTCGATGTATTTTATATTCTTTTTTTTTTTTTTGTCGCCAACGATTATATATTCAGATTCAAGAGTAATAATACCACCTTCTTCTTTAATAATAAATTTTCGTGCAGAGCTACTGTACGCTTCGTCAGCTTTTTCTGCAGTCAGTGCAGTCAACTGTGCTATTGTTTGGACAATTTGAGGATTCACTTCAAAAGCAAATAAAACATTTTTTTCAAAAAAAAGCGACAAAGGGCTCATTGCCGCGAGTACATCTAGATACGCTCCGGTTTTGCATAGAAAAGCATATTTTGTTAATTTCTTTACAAGCCCCTGTATTTTGGCTCTTGTTTGGTTACCATACCCTTTGTTAGTTAGTGCATTTGGTAAGGCAACTAGATAAGCTGGCCAGTTATGCATTAAACTAGTGTAACCCTTAACTCGATGCGATGCAAATCGGGTTCCTTGAATTTTATTTAGAGTGTAATACTCGATAGATAAAGCAGCTGCAGCATGTTTGCATGACTCCTTCAGTTTACCTGACTTTTTTAAAAGATAAAATAGAGTTGTATAAAAATTGTCGCAATCCGTAAAGTCTTTAAATTGTTTTATAGCGTCTTTTAAAGCAAGCTCTAATCTGTGATTAACACAGTGTATGTTAACTAACCATGGTCTTGTTTTTTTTAATTGAGTTAACGCACCACTATAGATACCTAGATTAACATTCGCTCCATCAGCTGTTGCTGATACCAGCTTTGTACGATAATTCGTAACGGATAATGGAATATTGCATTTAGCTATAACGTTTTCAATAAATACACTATCCAATGCCAATTTCAAGGAGTCAGCATCAACTCCACCAAAATCCGTCATATTACACAATGCAACAAAAAAATAACACGGGATACCAGCATTTTCAACTCTAACTAATATGGCTTCTTTTTCACTGCCTGTTTTCCGCGCTTGGCTACCATCGGATAGCAAAGCCATAAAAGATTTGCTAGCAATAATAGTCGCTACTTTCACTTTTATTACCTCGGCAATGCAATGAATAAATTCTCTGGCTAAAATAAAAATACAACTTAAATTAACTTTAACTTTAATTTAAAAGTTATTCCAAAATAATTATGTAAAATTACATTGAAATATTGAAAAATATTAAATCATAAATTGTATATATTTAAAGTGTTAAATATAAAAAAACGATAGTTACGGTATTTCTTAAGGGCTACCGCCCCCTCCCCACCTGTTCCCACACCAATGTGTGTGTATATATATATATATATATATATATATATATATATATATATATATATATATATATATATATATATATATATATATTAAATGAAGTTACCAGCATTTGTGTTGCTTTTTCCGTGCATTAATTGGACACCATTATCACGTTGAACCTTTATAAGTATCTCAAAATGACTATGTGGCATAGCAGGATGTAATGCCATTTCATATGCAGTGCGCATTAACTTTAAGATTGCTTCAAAAGTTGATGCATTTTTTGAGTTATCAGTATCCGTTATAGGACTCTGAGATTCATTTATTTTAACTATAGAAGGAGAGTTACTAATTTCCTCCAATCGCGCAGCCTCTTTATGTGCCTTTGTTGATAAATGCCTCATAACCTGTAATATAGGTATAATAAGTAAGATTACATCGTAATGTATAGCTATATATTTTTTACCTTTTTAATGTACTATACATTATAAATATTAAACCTGATGATGTGTTACAACATTTGTTCCATTTGTAAAAGCATTTAAGGAATTTCTAGCAATCCCCAATATTGAAGTGTGAATGCTGTTTTTATGTTTAGCGCACAGTTTGCACCAGATTTTAACTACAGTTTCTATATCGTTCAATTTTATAACTTCTTGACCGAGAAAATCATATTTCCACGATTGAACAGTTTTTAGTGATTTTGTGATAGGTTTTGTAATACTCATTTCTCTACTCTCTCTCGACTTATTCTAACCTGATTATTCAGAGTCAAGTCTCGCCTTTTATTACGTTGAAATTATTCAATTGCATAATTTTGTAATTACGAAAGAAGTTTAAAATAATTGCATTGCTTAAAATAATTGCCTTGCTTCTGTAATTATTGTTACAAAAATAGCTCCCTCGGGACATTTACTTTTAACACTCGTTCATAATGTCAATTAATAATTGCAAAACAAAATGTTAATTAATGATTGCAAAAATTTTTGCGCTCTTTTGTGTATCAATACATTTAAACATTTAAATGTATTTACGAAACGATTAAACACATAAATTTAAAAAATTTTTATAATTCTAGCGTGAATTTTTAAGTATTATCGACTGATAAAATGGTAAACAAATTTTACATTACAAGGTCTTTTCATTTTCATTAAATTTATATAAACTATAATCTTTTTCTTTTTCCTTGTTTTGTAATGATTTGATTTTTCATAGCTGAATTAACTACCACTCTAAAAAGCAAGAAAAAATAAATAAATGAAATATAGATAAATCTTTGTTTTATTAATATTCATTACTTTTTTAATTTTAAAGCACAAACAGATTTCTTTTATTTACTTTAGCATTGCTTGTATTTTTGCGGTATTTTTGTTTAGCTTTGTTTTGGCGCAAATTCTTGAAACGCGTAATAATAAAACGTGGTCAGTTAATCAAAAAAATTTATTCTATGCGTGGACAAACAAGGCGTGCGACCGCACGCCTTTCCTGGGAAAGCCTGATATATATATATATATATATATATATATATATATATATATATATATATATATATATATATATATATATATATATATATATATATATATATATGTTTTGGTATGAATCTGGCAAAGGTGGTGATGTTGTTTAATGAAGATCAACAAAATTACAGTTACACGGACCAAGACCAAATCAAAGAGGCATTTCATTATGTATTATTTAAAATAAAGAAATACTGGAACTTGTGTCATCGACAAACAAAAGATTTGTATTATTTTTATATTGTGGTTCTTGCATGCACATTTCTTTTACATTGACTATGCCTTTTTTGTATAAATTAATTAAAAAACCCTTTTAGCGTATAAAAAAAATGTTAATGGTTGATACCAATGAGTAAACTATTTTAATTTGTAGAGTTGGGCTAAACCTAAAGTTGTATATTTACAATAACTACTACAACAAAGCAAATGTTATTGTCACTATTCAAATTAGGTGTCTAAAGCAACAAAACAGTTTATAAAAGTAATATCTTTACAAATCACATATCAAAGTTTGTTACAATACTGTTAATGGTTTAAAAAATATTGTCTCAAATTGACTTTGAAATTAACAAAAAAACCTGGTTGCAATGGAATTGAATTATCCATTGCAACCAAGCAACAAAAATATTACCTTCATAAGAAGCACAGACTTTATATTAGTACACATCCCAGGTTTAGTGAACATATGACAAATACGTAAAAAATTATGAATTTTGTCTCAAAAACTGGTATTCTGACCCACTGTATAATGCACTCTGGGATGGGGCATTCGTGCCTGTGTTATGTATGAAGCATTGTTATTAGTTTTTTGTATCATTGCCATTATTTTTTTTAATGCAGGATGTTTTGACATTAGTTGAACAACTTAATGTTGCTGGTATTCGATTTGTACATTTTTCTTATGATAATGAGCTTCTTAGTAGGGTAAGATCAACTTTTACATAAATTTTAAAAAACTTTTTTAATGAAGATTTATTTAAAAATGTATTATACATGTTATTTGCATTTTAGAAAAAGTTTCATTCAGAATCATATATTAAATTTTTGCAAAATTAGTTCCTTTTTTTTTTTTTTTCTTTTTTTTTTTTTTTTCTGTTTAATTTTAAGAAAAATTAAAATTATGAAAAAGTATTAAGTTAATAAATAAATTTTTTGATTTTTTGAGGCCTAGAACAGGCATGTTGAATCCAATCTCTTTTCTATAACAGCTTGGGGCTTGCAGTGACCAGTGAATTTTAACCCAACCAAAACTTAGTTACTTATTACTAATAATTATCACTTCAATATCAATATTCTTAATTTCTGTACTCCCAATTCCATTCACTACCTCCATAAATCTCTAATATATATTAATACAACCAGTATGTAGCATGTTGAATAAAACAACCACATTCATTTAATATTCACATTAAAATAATGTTTCATAAAAGTCATGTGTTGGTTTTTAACTTATGACTTTTATATATTGCAAAATTTATATTATCATTTTAAATGTTTTTAAACCACTACTTTTTATTTATCAATGTTCAACTATTAAAAGTTGATGAAAAGAGATTACTTAGACAATAATTTTTACAACAACAAAATAATTTTCAATGTAAAAAATTATAGATCTTTTTCTAATGTTAACTTAAAATTGGCTTTTAATAACATTATTTGTATTTTCATTTTTTTGTAGCCACTTGCATCAGTAGCTATTTTTATTTGTAGCTATTTTATTTTTAACTATTTTTATTTGTAGCTATTTTATTTTTAACTATTTTTATTTGTAGTAGTCATTTTTATTTGAAGTAATTT
>NC_061158.1:61833871-62038871 GCF_022113875.1 Hydra vulgaris
TTATTTTTTAAAATGTTGTGTTGTACTTTTATATTGTTTTTTTGTTTTTCTTGGATTTCTTAGTTTTTTCTCCATACTTCCTTTTGTAATTATGCAAAAATAAAAATGAATCCTGTCTTTTCTCTTCTTTTCAATGAATCCTGTCTTTTCTCTTCTTTTCAATGAATCCTGTCTTTTCTGTTCTTTTCAATGAATCTCGTCTTTTCTCTTCTTTTCAATGAATCCTGCCTTTCTATTCTTTTTGGGCAATATCAATTTTGTCTTTAATGGGTTTAACGGTGCTTTCCAAGCAATCATTAACAACTGAAAGATTAAAAACTTCCTCCTGAAATTTTAAGTAGAAATTGTTACAAGTCCAATATTCTGGAGGGGTTTTCATCCATTGACAATAACTTTTACTTTGGCTTATCATAAGGAACAATAGTCACGAGTTTTCTGTGACCAAAGCTGGGTGGCTTCGGTCCACTGAAGTCTAAAAAATTGAGGACCTCTATGTTAGCACTTATTCGGTCTAACGTATATTCATCCATACTATGAAATTCATAGCTGTATAGTTTTTGAGCAATATCACCTCTTTCTTTATATTTTTCATCAGCTAGGGCTAGTACAATAAGGTAAGGGTCCAGAAACCATGTGTGGCGTTTGATAGATTCAATGACTGATTCTGCCCCAATCAGATTGAATTCCTTAAACCTATTCATTTGCAAAAGTGCTCTCAAGTCCTGAATAAAAAAAAAACTGTTAACCCTGAAAAAATAATATTTCACAAAATGGTAGCTAGTTTTGTAAAAACCTACCTGGTTGTCTGCGTCAAGATCATTCCATGCTGATTTTAAAGTTTTAAACACTAGATTATCTAATCCAGAAGTAATCCCGGTGGGAAATCGGCTAGCGAATAGCTAGCTATAATCGTTACAATAAAGACAGCGATTTGGCCATGAAGATCGCTAGCTTTTTTAAGTTAGCGAAAAGCTAACTTTATTTGTTAAGATAAAGACAGCGATTTGGTTACTAGGACAGCTAGCTTAATAAGCTAAAGACTCACAGGCTAATGTAGCTACCATCATATTGTAATAAAATCGCTATCAAAATAATTTTGGTAATTAGCTATCAACCAGCTATAGATTTGTAGATATTTTGTAGCTAGCTACAAAGCTACGATATTTAGCTAGCGACACATTGCTACAAAATCACAATGTTTAAAGCTCAATTTTTCTCATTATAATAGACTCAACACTAAAAATCAAATTTTTAAAGATGTTAGAGACATTAGTAAAGAATAAAATAAGAAAAAAAAAATCGGTTGAAAATCGCTATAAAGCTAGCTAGCTAGCTAGAAAATCGCTATAAAGCTAGTTATTTTCCACCGGGATGCTACTTTGATAGTTTTTCCAGAAATGTGTTATGTGTACCTCATTGGCATGATGTCGGCATGCAATAGATAGAAGTGGTCGTTGAAAGGTTTCATTTACCAGTAAAGATACAGCTTCATTTTTGTTTCCAGTGTTTATTCTGGTGGTATCAAATGTAACAGCTTGTATATTGCCTGTAAGATTAAAGCTATTTAAGATATCTCTGATTGCATTTTTTTGATTTTCGCCAGTTCCAAAAGAAATTAGTGGAATTCCCAACAGGTGCATTTCCTTGTTACGGTTTATTAATATTGCTAATCGATCTTTTTCCAATTTTTTTCCATCAGTATATTCATGATATACTTTTCCATGAAATTGGAATTGAACTAAAATATTCTTATTGATTTTTCTAAAACTTCTTAAATCATCCATTATCTTGATTTATCATGAATGACCTTATCTGCAGCGCGTAATGCTGGTTGAACAATTAAATTCAGCTATATTTCCACCTGATTTAGCAATTATACTATTAACCATGGAAGCATGCTGCCTATGACTTATTCCTCCCCCAACAACAGTATCAGCAGTTCTCTTGAGAATATCTTTTGGAAGCATAACAGTATTAGCTTTTTTGGCTATTTTCCTTAACTCTGGATCTGGGTATGGAAAATCATCATTATCTTCATCATCATCTTTCTTACTTTTTCTTGACATGAATAAATCTGTAGTAAATAGCTTTAATAAGAATATAGAGTAAGTATATCATAAAAGTAATCAATATTTATTTCCTGCATTTTTAAATCAAAATTAGATATATCGTTTTTGTGAAAAAGTAATTTGCATAACATCTTTAAGCAAATATGCAACATTTTTTTAATTAACGCGAAGCACAACAGTTGGTAAAAATCTGCATAACTTTGCGTTTTTGTAGATAAATTTACACAAATTATTTCAATAAAATAAAATTACCATGCATTTTAATTTTTTTATTCTAACTTCTGGAAAAAAAGAAAATTTTTTTTTTTGAGTTTTAGCACTTGCTCAAACGTGCGAAAAATGAGCTTAAAAAAGGGTAAAAAAAGCCTAAAATATGAATTTTTCAGGGGTTGCTCAAATGCTTTTGAAGCACTTGAGCAACCCCTGAAAGTAGTCAAAATTTAAAATAAAAAAAATTCTACTAATAAAATATGGGTCAGCGCAGCAGATAACACTCCATGGTACTTTAAATTTTTTCATGACCTCAAAATGAAGCAGTCTATTATATATATATATATATATATATATATATATATATATATATATATATATATATATATATATATATATATATATATATATATATATATATATATATATATATATATATATATATGTATATATATATATATATATATATATATATACATATATATATATATATACATATATATATATACATATATATATATATATATATATACATATATATATATATATACATATATATATATATACATATATATATATATATATATATATATATATATATATATATATATATATATATATATATATATATATATATATATATATATATATATATATACATTCATACAGGGTGTTAACCAGGAATAAATTTGATATAGCGTTTTGATGAGATTAGGAATTTATCAAAATATTTTCCAATTCTCCTCCTGAGATTAAATGTGTCCCGGGAATGCATAGGACCTTTTCTTATATTCTTTCCTCTTCTACTCCACTTCAGCGCTGCATACATTGATTGGACAGCGCCAAAAATTAAAAAAAAAACTATCTGCAACATTTATTGAGGATGAATATGAAATCAAAACAAAATTAAAAGTGGTTTCACAACAACACGGCAAACTAAACTCCGATTTCAAAGAATTATTAATATTCAATAATAATATATATACAATTATTTATATATAATTATAAAAGATATAATTATTTTGTATAATATTATATAAAGATATAATTATTTTGTGCAAATTCAGAACACATTTATTTATAATTTAATTTTAAGTTTAAAAAAAAAATGTTTTGGAAGGAAAACCGAAAAACAATTGTGATTAACATGAGCTAATTTTTTTTTAAGAATAAATAAAATTTAAATAGTGAACAATATTTAGTAATATTTTTTAAATAAATTTGACAGTTAAGTTAAACCAAAGGATTAACTTTAATTTTAGTCAACTTAAATATATATATTTTTTAATCAGAATTAATATATATATATATATATATATATATATATATATATATATATATATATATATATATATATATATATATATATATATATATATATATATGCAATAATATATATATATACAATAATATATATATATATACAATAATATATATATATATATATATATATATATATATATATATATATATATATATATATATACAATAAATGTTTGGTTATTGTTTTAAGTATGCAGCATATATATTTGCTATTGGGTGTTTTTGTTCTGGTAAATATCTGTATATTTTAATTCTTAAATGCGCATTTCTAGTATATAATAGAATAAAATTTGCATAGTATTGGTCAGTTGTGGTTACTTGTGGGGTAATTAGTTGTGGGTTGGTGTTATTAATTATTGGTTCTCTGATGCACAAATTCTCAATTTTATTAAAATTATAAATAAAGACCTTTCATTTATTGAGTAATTATGTTGTAAAATATTATAAAGCAAATTTAATTATTTAAGTTTTGCTTTTTACAAAGAATTAAAAAGTTTGATTAAATATGTTTTTTAGTCTAAACTCCCAAAAGGTATACAATGTATGCGAGCTCATCTGGAAGAAGTTGATGATGTGCCTTTACTTGTTCCTTTATTTACTGATTGTACACCTCAAGGTTTTTTTTTTACTTGTTCCTTTATTTACTGATTGTACACCTCAAGGTTTTTTTTCTACTTGTTCTTTTATTTACTGATTCTATGCCATATTGTTTGTTTGTTTTTTTACTTTCTACTTTATTTACTGATTGTACACTTCAAGGTTTACTTTTACTTTTATATTAAATGTCTTTTAATTTATTTAGTTAGTTAACAACCTTAATAGGGCTTTTTAGATTATTGTCAAGCCACATATTTTTGAATAAGCGTTTTTAGGGCTGCATTGGTAAACCAATTGTTTGCAGTTGTTAAATGCAGAATAAAATTTGTCATAATTATTTTAAATCTTTGTCATTGTGTTACTGTCACAATATTATTTCTTTTTATAGACAGCTTCATTTGATGCTTCTTTGTTTTTTAATTATTTTTCTTTTGAAAAACATTTGTTTTTAAATGATTTATTATAAAAAAAAGTTGCGGAAAAAAGTTTGTGAAATTTGTTGCGACATTAGTTCCATATTTGTGCATGTATATACACTGCTTTGATTTAGAGGTTTTAGGTTGACCTAAAAGGTACTCAAGATGTTTCAAAAGATATCAATACTCTGGTTGGGTATGAGATATATTCCATTGAAAACAAAATAAAAAGTGTTCCTTTTTTGGATTTATACGCTTTTTTAAATAATCACACTTTGCAAAAGAAATTTTAACTCAGTAGCAATTTAAGCGTTTTTTGGTGTTTTATATACCAAATTATAAACATAGAGTAAACTCCAAACATTAATATGTTTATACTAGTGTCAAAACAAGAAAGTTTTGTAAAAATATCGAAATATTTGGAGCCAGGGAAATAAAAAACCCTTAAATCTTGCCCCCTGCCCTAAAAGGGAGAGCAACAAGTTCATAATTTTTGTTATAAACTATTCTTAACTAAATTCATATTAATTTAGAAATTTCAAATTTTATGAAAAATTTTTTTCATAGTTCAAGAAATATGTCAATCTTAAATTTGTAACCCCCTCAAACTGAGGGGGGTTAAAACTTTAAATGGTCGTCATTTTTGAACGCTATAAAACTACTGCACGAAATTTAAAATTTCTAATAAAAAATGAACTTAGTTAAGAAAAGTAAAAAAAAAAAAATTTGCTAACTTGTTGCTCTCACATTTGGGGCAAGGGGGGCAAAAAATTTGGTTTGATATTGTTCTCAGGCTCCAATCATCCCAATAATATGCAAAACATCCTTATTTGACATAAACATATAAATGTTTGGATTTTATCTTATGTTTGGAAGTTAGCTTTCTCAAACAAAACAAAAACACAGAATCCACCCCTTGTCATAACTATCTATAAACTTTGAATATCACTAGAATGAAACAAATACAAATTATTAATTTTTCAAACATTTTCTATTTATGATTACTTCTTTATTTTACAATAATGCAATATTTAGTACTATATATTAAATTATTCACATTCTTATACTAGAGTAGGTTACGGCCATTTTACGAAGCTTTTCTCCATGGCATTTGCTCAGCTCTGAAGCTGCAAATCTTTTCATTGTCTTGTTAATATTTTTGTGCACAGCTTTACAGCTTTGCTCACTGAAAATTCCCAAGGGTTTGTTTTTTCTTTCAAGAAACATGACGAGGTGTGACTGTATGATGTGAAATTTCCAACCTAGACAGATCTTGTGTGTCGTGTATTCTATCAGATACTTATGCAAGTTGCACATTTCTGAGACAAATTCCTGAATATCTCTGCTGAACTCAAGGGAAAGCTTCATTCCAAAACATTCTTCTGTCACTAAAATGAACAAATTCAAAGGAGTTATGTTTATAATTACTTATAAACAATAAGTGAAAAAGTAGTTAACTAATTACATACCGATTTTGAATTTCCTTAAAGTCTCAATACAGGGTCTCATCAGGAGTGGAGCTATAGTTATGAGTTCATCCAAGCAAGAAAGTACTTTTTGACAGTTAGATCCATCAAATCCTCCTCCATTGTAATGTGCCTAGTTACAGTTTTACCAATTAGGAATTTTCTAATTGACTCCTCAGCCATCAAAACATCTGTTATTTGCGTAACAATATGTTCAAACAAATGTAATTCAGGAGGAGGAATTATATCAGTAACAAGAGTTTCTCCAGATTCCTCAATTAGGCATGGTCGAACAACATTTTTATAGCTTTTCATATCCTTATTAAGTTCCCCATCCTCAATAAATTTCTGATACCAATTAGTCAAACTTTGAAAAGTCCTCAAACTTTGAAACTTTGAACTTTCCATTTTTGTCGTCTTTTTCACCTTCACAGTAACAGCAAGCATACTTTCCCCCGTGTGCCTTTAAGCATTAGTATTAAAAAAGACTATAAATAATAAATTAAAAATTAATAAAGTAATAAAAAGCAATCACTTTTTATAAATTATCATGCACAAAATAATTAATGTTTAACTTACAGAAATGCCCAGTAAACAATTAATAAGCTTCAGGTCAGCTGCTACTGTGTAATTTAGCTCATTTAGCTTAAGTAACTTAATAAGCCTCTCCAAATTATAATTACTTTCTTGTACTCCACATACAAGACCCAAAATAAGAACTGTATTGACCCCTGTATTTTTCATGTTTCTTTTCTCTGATTGTAGCTCTTCTGGGTTAAAGATGTTCATTATGACTTTTAGTGAACCTTGACCTCCATCAATACCAACTCTTATTAAACAATTGAAGGGGTTAAGTTTTCTGTATACACAAATCTTTTTTATTAGTTCCCACGGTTCAGGAACAAATACAACATCTTTTTGAATTGTATCAACAACCTTGCAGTTTCCATTGTTGTGTGTTTGTTGAAAGCTGCATAAAACGTTTTTATAAAATTGATTTAACTGGAAAGAATTGTCCTTAATAATTTTTGAGGCATTAGGTTCAATACCTAGCAAAAAATACAAGAATAATTTATAAATATATAAGTAATATAAATATATGCAAAACAAAGTTTATATACATTACTGTTACCTCCACGACCCAAATCTTTACGTATCTCAGTCATTATACAATCCATTGCTGACATGGGAAGATCCATTTTCTTTTTTATATTAAATAATGTATCTGAAGATATTTCTAAAATAGGTTTATGCACATCTCTAGAGTAGAGAGCAACATGAAGGGCTTTACCATCTACAAAAAATATATGACAAACTTTCTATTCGCTAAGGTTTAACTTTAATATAAATGTATTTTATAAAATTAATAATAAATATAGATAAATAGAGAAATATAAATACACATTTACCTGTTGCTACAGTTAGTTTGTTATTTTCAGATGTTTTATACATATCTTTTAGTACAGAGGAAATAACTTGTTGGGAGGTTTTTGAGTCTTGAGAAAGAATGAGCTTATGTAGATTTTGCACTATTTCAGATTTTGTGCAAGGGTGTCTGATACCTTTACCTACCTTTTGGCAGCAATATGTGCAAAAAGATGCGTTATTTACATCTGAGGGCTTCTGCGTATTAGCAAAATCTTTAATAAATTCAGAAAGATTGATTTTTCGATGACTTCTCTTCTCTTTTGCAATACAGCAAATGGGACATGTGCATAAACTAGTATCCTGTAACCTACCTAGTTTGCGTAATAATAGCATTAATGACAAACTTTTATTTAACCTTCCTTAAATGAAGACATTTTTTACATGTTGAACAAACTCCAGATGGTGGAAAATTGATTTTCAAACAAAAGCCTGGATCCACATATAGAATAAAGAGTTCTTGTAGAGCTGGGTTATTCTCTAATTTATGACATTTTACGTCTTTATTTAGACAGCAAAAACAAACTATATTCCTGTTTTCTTTATGAAACCTTTGTCTTGTTAAGCTCATTTTGACACAATACTAGGACTTTTTTAATAAATCTTTTGTATAATTTTTATGTTAATATCTAAATGTAAAGTAAATTTTCAAACAGTTCTAATGCAGAAATCTTTTCAGGTCTAAAATAAAGCTAAAAATAACAACAAAGGCATTTTTATATATTTGAGACAAGTGGTGGACTCTGTGTTTTTGTTTTGTTTGAGAAAGCCAACTTCCAAACAAAAGATAAAATCAAACGTTTATATGTTTATGTCAAATAAGGATGTTTTACATATTATTGGGATGATTGGAGCCTGAGAACAATATCAAACCAAATTTTTTGCCCCCCTTGCCCCAAACGTGAGAGCAACAAGTTAGCAAATTTTTTTTTTTACTATTCTTAACTTAGTTCATTTTTTATAAGAAATTTTAAATTTCGTGCAATAATTTTATAGCGTTCAAAAATGACGTCCGTTTAAAGTTTTAACCCCCTTCAGTTTGAGGGGGTTACAAATTTAAGATTGACATATTTCTTGAACTATGAAAAAAAATTTTCATAAAATTTGAAATTTCTAAATTAATATGAATTTAGTTAAGAATAGTTTATAACAAAAATTATGAACTTGTTGCTCTCCCTTTTAGGGCAGGGGGAAAGATTTAAGGTTTTTTTATTTCCCTGGCTCCAAATATTTTGATATTTTTATAAAACTTTCTTGTTTTGACACAAGTATAAACATATTAATGTTTGGAGCTTACTCTATGTTTATAATTTAGTATCTAAAACACCAAAAAACGCTTAATCTGCTACTGAGTTAAAATTTCTTTTGCAAAGTGTGATTATTTAAAAAAGCGTATAAATCCAAAAAAGGAACACTTTTTATTTTGTTTTCAATGGAATATATCTCATACCCAACCAGAGTATTGATATCTTTTGAAACATGTTGAGTACCATTTAGGTCAACCTAAAACCGCTAAATCGAAGCAGTGTATATTTGTTTTTTTATGGCTTAGACTTGAGTTTATTTGGGTTCATTTTAATTTTCAATAAAACATGTTTATAAAACAACATACTGTGGCTTAATCAGTTGTGTTGTTTCTTACACAGTAAATTTTCTAAATTTAGTGTTGCAAATTAATTTTTTAAGACTTCTTATGTTTTCTAAGTACCATCTACAAAGAATGCATTTCTAAAAACTGTTAAACAAATATTTGCTACTTATTCTTGTCATATAGTCATCTGAATGACAATAATAAGTAGCAAGATATTTACATCTGACAGATGTTTTTTGTATGAATGGAATTTAATGCTTGAAATGTTGTTAATATTAAAATGGAACCTAATGGTTAACATAACTTGATATAACTAAATGATACATTAAACTTCTAATTCAAATTCTTTTTAACATTTATATTTGGAAGCCTTACTAAATTAAGAATTATATAATATGTAATATCAACTCATTATATAATATCAACTAATATCAACTAATTATATAATATCAACTCGTTTCTCCGCGCAGCGGCCTTGTTCGTCAAGGTTCGTGTTTCGGAGTTATAGAGTTGAGAGAGGGTTATAGCCACAAATAAGTAGCCTCCTCGTCTGTAGTGGCCTTCTCGGCCTTGAGGAGGTGAATTAAAAATAAAAAAAATAAAAAATGTCACAATCAGTTTATTTGTAATATTAGTTTTTAAAGTTTCCAATCTTTAAAAGTTACTTCTTGAAGATAAACATTAAGATCATTTTGAAAAATGATACGTAGATGGTTTTTGGTATTTTTTAATAGAAAGCCTTTTAATAAGAGAGATTTATTAAAGAGTTATTCTTAATTTTTTTTTTAAAAGAGTTAAAGTTTTTAAGATCAATCAGAAAAATACTTAACATAGACAGATTGAGTTTTCCATTTTGAGTGCTGGGCCTAATTTTTCTTTTTAATTTTTTTTTAATTTAATAAAATACTAAATTTGACATTGTTACTTAAATTTTTGTTTAGCTGTATGTGATATGATTAACATTATGCAAGACTATGATGATATTGTGTGTTGTATTGGAAGTTCTTTAAACTTACAAAACCATACAATATTTTCTTCTGCTGATGTTAGGTATGCGTTTTTTAAAATTGTTTTGTATTTTTTATATTTTTTAAGTTCTATATTTTTTTCATGATTTGCTTAGTATATCAGTTAATCCCATCTTGCGTAATGTGTGTACCACCAAAGATCAAAAGATCAATGACTGTTATGAGCTACATCGTTCTGATTTATGTTTATGGACTACTAACAAATATAGAGGTATTTTTATTGTTTTCTTTATTATTATTATTATTATTATTTTTATATTATTATTATAATATATATATATATATATATATATATATATATATATATATATATATATATATATATATATATATATATATATATATATATATATATATATATATATATATATATATATATATATATAAAATGAAAAAATTTTTTGTTAAATGATTTTCTACTAATTTATATATATATATATATATATATATATATATATATATATATATATATATATATATATATATATATATATATATATATATATATATATATATATATATATAATGAAAAAATTTTTTATTAAATGATTTTCTACTAATTTATATATATATATATATATATATATATATATATATATAACAAAAAAAATTTTCATTTTTGTTAAGTGATTTTCTACTAATTTATAATTGCTCTGTTAAGAACATTGAGCACTCTATTTTGTAGAATATATTTTTTTAAATTGTTTAAATTACTCCCTAATTTAACAAACCCTTAAAACACCAACTTAACTTATCCATGCAAGTAATATAATGACTATATACTTATTTTTTACACATACATACATACACACACACACACTCACACACACACACACACACACATACACACACACGCACACACACACACACGCACACACACAACTTATTCATGCAATTAATCTATATATTACTTTAAATTTTGATGTTAGTTTTTACAAATTTACAAATATCTGCTTCATCAGTTATGATAAAGCTGATATTTGTAAATTTTTAAAAGCTATAAATAAAAATATATTAACATCACGTATTATATTAAGGAATTAGGACATTTGTCAATTTTTTTTTTTAATTTCAGGTATTGAATTTTATTAATTTTATTTATTATTCTTTATTGATTATACGCTGTATAATTTTTAAAAAAATTAATACTCATTAATAATAAATTAATAATTGTTATTTTTTGTTGTGGGTTATAAAAGGTTTATAAACCCAAAAAACTTTTTAAAACTGTTTATAATTTAAACTTTATAAAACTGTTTATAATTTAAACTTTATAAAACTGTTTAGATTTAAACTTTATAAAACTGTTTATAATTTAAACTTTATAAAACTGTTTGTAATTTAAACTTTATAAAACTGTTTATAATTTAAACTTTATAAAACTGTTTATAAATTCATTAGATGCTGCTACAGTATGTTACAAAAATGTCCAAAATATGTTTTATAGGACCAATCTCATATAAAGTCCTTCTTTTTTGTAGATTTTTTTATTGTCAATCCCTTTTCATTACTGACTTTTACTTATTTTCAACCTTTTTAGGTTTTTTATCATTGTAGGTTCCTTCTTATTGTAGGCCCTTTGGAGTTAAGTTCATTGTTGAATAGTGTCAGTTGTTCACTTCGATTAACACGTGAAGAAAACTTCCCTATTTCAGCTCTTTTATGTGAAGTAAGTTTTTAGATAAATGATTAAATTCAGTGTTATTTTTAAAAGAATTTATTTTATTTAGATTTTCTTTTAAAATTAATTATAATTTTGGAATAAATAGTTCATTTTAATTGTTTATTATAAAATTATTTATTAAAAAGTCTCGCCGTATATTGTTTGGCCTTCGAAGTTGTTTTCTGTTCTTGGTTTATTGTCATCTTTTTTTGACAATTCTTCAACTGCTTTCAACATGTTTTTTACTACCTCCACCTTTAAGTGGTTTACAAATGTTGTGGCTTATTTGTATCATAATCCCTTTGTTAAGCATATCACTTATTGGGACACCTAATAATGGGAAGTTGATGAAGGTTATTACAGGGAAAAGAAAAAAACACAGTTATAAAGTAACTTTTTTTAAATATTATAAATGTGTCTATTTCTTGTAATATGGTGTTTTAATATTTCTGTTTTTTTTTTAATATTATATGTTTATTACTTATAATATTTATTATATTATTTATGTTTATTACTTAAAATATGATGTTTTAATATTTCTATTTGTAAAAAAAAGTTTCTAAATCAAAATGTTTTAGGAGTTTGCTTCCAGTTATGTTAAACAGTTTTTTGTAACATTTGGATTAAATGCTTTTTTGATAACTACTGGCTTATTTCCTTGGTTACTAACAATGTTTTGTAAAAGAAGTAATGCAAAAACAAGATGCTCATGGTTTTTAGGTGCCAGGTAACTATATGTGTCACTGTTTGCACTTGTGTGTTTTTTTGTTTGTTAATATTACATAAATGATAATGGCTGTTCATTAAAAATGTCAGAAAAGTTTAAATGTACTCTCTACCGTGCTTAGAATGTTTCTAGCTATGAAAGCATTTAAGCAAGTATTGTTCTCTTGTTCTCAGAAAAATGACTAAAACAATTATCTGAAAGTCATTAAATCATATTTCATAATTTAGTTTGTTTAGTTGCATGTTTTTAATTATACATTAATCAAATCTAATTATAAAATTTACAAAATAAAATTCCCACAAAATTTTTGGGAATTTTAGTTTTTCTTTTTTTAAAGATTTTAAAGATCATAAAATTTAAAAAATTTTTCACTTGATAATAGAAACTTGAATGAAAATTGATATCATTAGTGACAAGTTTTCCCTCACTTAAGCTCACAGCACAATGATATTGGTATGTGTTGTTCAATTTGATGCTTAAAAAAAAATTTTTTAGTAACTTTTGGGACACCGCCTACATAATGTTCCTATTGATGTACAGTATATTACATACTACATATGTATTGTTCAATAAATCTTTGGAATAGTCTATTATTTTGTGGTGCCACATGGCACCGCTAAATGATTAGACCATGTCATTGTTAGACATGTCATCAATGATTAGACCATAATATAATTAAATCTTTTAAAGCCTTGTGGCACAACTGGAACATTCCAAAGTTTTTGCATTAGTACATCAGTAGGAATATAATTAGGAGGTGTCCCTGGAATTTACTGGAAAAGGCTTTTTGAGCACCACTCTAGTGTTGTTAACTCAATTATAGAAGAGCTTTACTCATTCTTGCTTGATCTTGTTGCAGTACACCAAAAGCCAAAGATTTTTAGCATTTAGTGTAAATTGTTAATGTTGCTATGTGGGCAAAGATCTAACATTTATGATTTTGGTTATTTATCTTTTTCGTTGATTTTTATTGAACATCTGTTTTTATATGTATTTTTTTTTTTTTTTTTTAATGGTGTTTGAAAACTAGTAAATAAGTTTGTTTCATCCTTTCGCTTTTATGCAAATAATTATGTGTGTTATGCAAGAAAATGTGTTTATAAAAATGTTAATATAAGTACTTTGTTTTAGAAATGCCTCACTCTCTATGGGTGGATACTATGATGAATTAAAAGATGGCTACCATGCAGCTCAAGATGTTATTCTCTGTTACATAACTATTTCTTTTAGTAATTTTTTTTTCGTTGTTGTAGTTTTTTTTTTTTTTTTTTTTTTTGTTAAAATGTCTGGTGAAGAATATTTAAATTAATTAAAAATAAGTTTGAAATTAAAGATTTTAAACTATATTTATTAAAACATTCTTCACCAGACATTTAAAAAGCTTAAAAAGCTTTAAAGAAAAAAACACGCTTTAAAGGAAGCATCTTATAAAATAATGGTTTAATGACTGTTCTTTGAATGAAAAGACTTCACTCTCAAATGAGCAGAAACATTTAATAGAGAAATAAAAATGGAAAAAAAAATTAAAATTTTTTCACCACATTTTGTTTTTAACCGGAATTAAAAGTTTAGTAGAAGTAAAAAATATTAAAATTTTCAAACATAATGTCTCATTGGCTCATGGTCGCTTTCACAGTTTGCTACATGATCAGTTTTGATCAAAGTTAAATTTCGATTAATAAAACTGAGCCATTGTTAAAGATTAATTTAATGTTGAAATTTTTCTGGTTATTTTGCATTTATATGCGCATTTTTTAACTAAAATTTGAAGGAGGGGTCTTTCTATTCTAGTATATTTTGGAAAACTACAATATACCAATGTTATAAGAGTTTGTAGTTTGTAGTGTTGTACCTTATAGTTGTGTCTCAAATCCTTCTATGACATATAGTCTGAATTAGTTTAATATTATGTTGGCAAGATTTTGTTTTTTAGACACTTCAATGATTATACATTATAATTTATACATTTGATAATCTTGTATTTTCTGTAATGTAAAAAGTACTCTGCTTAATGTTGTTGTCTTGATAATTAACATTTATTGTTTTTTATTTTCTATTATTGTTATGGTTGTTTTTTAGAAAGTATAATATAAAAGTAATGTAATGTCTGAAACAAAGAACTGTCAAACAGATTGATAGAGATAATATAAAGTATTTTAACTGTAAAAATTTAGAAAGTATGTTACAAAGTTTAATGAAAGTGATTCTCAAACCAAACTTTTTAACAAAAGTCGCAAAACCATTTAGCTTAACAAAAATTGAAGTAATAAAACCAACAAATCAACTATTAAAAGACCAATTTAACATAAGAACATCACTAGATGTTGAAGTTCTCACCATTTTTAAAGAGAAGATAAATGTTTAAGAAGGAATGTGAGCATCTTAGTATTATTGTAAACATTACAAGAAAGTTTTTCATTTTAACAAAGTATGCTTCATATTTATAGTCAAATGGCTCAAAACAAGGAGGAATACAACCTGGTTTAAAACAAGGAAGAGTGCATTCAAAATGGTTCAAAACAAGGAAGAATACACCCTGAATTTCAAAGTTTATGTTCAAAAATTGAAAATATTAAAATGGCTCTTCACTGGCAATAATGCTGGCGACATTGATGATGCAAAACTACAGTATGATGAGTATGTGGGTGTAGTTGTGTTAAACGTGGTGTTCAATTAAGTGAAAAATTTTAATGAATTTGCTAATTCTGTTAATAATTTTCTTGGTCTATTTTTGCAACTCTAAAATATTAAGAATTATGGAAAGCATGTGTTATCATTTTTGTTTTATTTCTTTGTTGAAATCTACAAAAGAAATCTCTTATTTTTTAAATAATAGTATATGATCACATCAATTCCAGTGACAATTTTATTCATCAGTATGAGCCTCCCATTAATTTTTTAAGAGGTTGTAAGTTAAAAACAGTAACTATAAGTTAGCAACAGCAACTGTAAGTTAGCAACAACAACTGTAACTTAGCAACAATAACTATAAGTTAGCATGCAATTGGTACAACCCAGGGTTAAAAGTTAAAAATCAGTTAAAGGAGAAAAAATAAGCATCAAAAGATCAAGTAAAGAAATTAAAAAAGATACATAACAGGTTGGTAAAGTAATTTAAAAAGATACATAACAGGTTGGTAAAGAAATTAAAAAAGATACATAACAGGTTGGTAAAGAAATTAAAAAAGATACATAACTGGTTGGTAAAGAAATTAAAAAAGATACATAACAGGTTGGTAAAGAAATTTAAAAAAATATATAACAGGTTGGTAAAGAAATTAAAAAAGATACATAACAGGTTGGTAAAGAAATTAAAGAAACAGAAAGAAAATGGTTAGTGCAGGAATGAAAGAAAATGTTGTACGATCTTTTGCTAAAAACCAATCTAGGAAAGAGATGAGGAAAAACGATTTGATATTCACAGTTTTGTGCTGCTTTGTAGAAAAAAACTTTTTATATTTCTGTCTTACAATCAGTTATTTGGGGTGTCGGTCCTTTATAATGATAGAAAACAAGTACAATTTCTTTGAAAATGTATTATCAATGATTATAAGAAAGGAGTCAAACAAGAAAAATTGCCACGCCATTAACAAGTTTTATATGGAACCCTAACAAGTCAGTTTTATGTGGAATAATCAAACATTTTAAGGCAGTTTTTTAGTAACAGAACAGAAGAACCACATAAAACATGTTGTTTCATTGACAAAAAAACTATTCGTTACATTTAAAAAAGAATTCTTTTGACAGAGCTAATGATACTATTCAAAGTTTGATACTTTAAGTTTTTGAATGTTATTATTAGCTCTGTCAAAAGAATTCTGTTAAGGTTTGTCATAATATATAGCCACTTTTTTTTTCCCTCTATTTTTAGATATTGATAAAAAAATTAAAAATTCTTGTAATATGCAAAAATCCTTGTAATATGCAAATCTGCATATAAGTTTTTAACTTTTGCGAAAATAAATATTACATAGTTAAAATACAAAGTTGTAATAGAATTAGCAAAAAAAATTAACTTTTTTTATCAAACCCAGTTATATTCAGTTCAAAGAGATTTTTAAAGACTTGAATGTCTTGCTTTTTATTACAAGTAAACTTTGATAGCTCTTTGTTTGTCAAATTTTAATCAAATAAGTAAAGTTGTTGATAAATAAATTGATAGCTAGAGTGAAAACCAAAATTAAACTTGTATTTAAGAGTTTTTTCAAAAATAGAATTTTTCACAACACTCGTTAGCTCACGCAAAAACCGAAAGCTCTTGTAAAAAGCTGTTTAAAGTACCAGCCTGCATGGCTCCTCGTGTTTGTTTTAGGAGAGTATTTCTCTGCTCTCGCATTCTCACTCCGTCCAAGGCCTGCATACATACATATATACACAAATACATACATACATCATATATACATACATACATACATACATACAAACATACATACATACATACATACATACATACATACATACATACATACATACATACATACATGCATACATGCACGCATACATACATACATTAACACACATCCACACTAAATGATCAGTTTAAATCTTTTTTTACTGTTACCAAACAGAAGTCCATGGGCTGTAATGGAATCCATGCATACATATTCAATTATGCAATAGATAGATTTTTGTCTCCTCTTTCGAATAATTTTGGTCTTCTTAAGGGTTCAGTTCAGATAGCAAAATTTTAAAAGAGTGGAATTTGAAAAAGATCTAGGAGTTTTTATTACAACCGACTCAAAATTAAAGAGGCAGACTGAGTCAACAACTTTCAAAAATTAAAAAAATTTATTTTTATCTTACTTTGCAACAATTTTTTTACTGACATTTCATGATTTTCAAAAAAGATTTTCCAATAAACCATGATTTGCCATAAATTTGTTTGCCATAGAGACAGCTCGCAGTTGCCATAAAGACAGTTCGCAGTAAATTTGTTTAATAACTATTGAACTCTTTGTTCAATAGTTATTGAACTCATTTGTTGTGAGTTATCTTGAGTTGTTGAACTCATTTGTTGTGAGTTATCTTTAGTTAGGCAGTAATTAGCTTGTTTCTCTATATAGTGGCCTTGTTTTCTTTCGTGTTTCGGAGTTATGGTGTTAGAAGAGGGATGTACTAACAATTAAAAATAATAATCAGTTATCACCTGACTTTCGTGATCTTTTAGTTTTTGACAACAATTTCTAATTAAAATTAACAATACTAAAATTTTTGTAGCATTGCTGTCTTCATCATTCGTACATCGTTCTGATTTTTTATGGAGGAAATCACCTTTTAAGAACAAACCTTGGTGTGTTTGTATTTTGGCAAGGTAATTTTTAACTTCATATTCCTTAAATGTTTATTTCTTTATCATGTTTCTAATATTTTTCTTTTTTATCTTTTAGTTTGCTTCTACAGGCAGTTCTCACATTGATCTTTGATTACTCGCATGATTTAGCTGCTATTTCTCCATTTTTTTATCTTGTTTGCTTTGTTGTTTTATTTGTTGTTATATTGTTAAGCGAGGCATACAAAGGATGTTTAAAGAGGTAGGTATTAGTCTGTATCAGTATAAGTCTTATAAAAAATAGAAATAAAAAGCCTCATACAATTTTTAATTTTATTTATATATATATATATATATATATATATATATATATATATATATATATATATATATATATATATATATATATATATATATATATATATATATATATATATATATATAAACAATATATGCATTATTTATTTAGTGATAATTTGTTTACCTAAATAATAAACACAATTTATTGCTTACCTACTTAGTGAACACAATTTGTTGTTTAGGCGGGCAGTTTAGTGACATCAAAAAGATGCTTTTGATGAAAGTTTTTGTTTCAAACTAATAACATTTTGTTTTTAGGAAATCTGTACGGCTTCAAAAGAGAGAAAGACTTAAGTTTGATACCAAACTTGGAATGAATTCTCCAATATAAACTTAAATTATTATAAGTATAATCCGATATCTCGAGAAATTTTATAAAAACTTTAATATATTCATACCCGTAGTAATTATATATTACATATATAAACCTTTAATAGTTATATATATATATATATATATATATATATATATATATATATATATATATATATATATATATATATATATATATATATATATATATATATATATATATATGTATATATATATATATATATATATATCAGTAATTAGTATTTATTTTTATTCATGTTCATACGTAAAGATAATATATTTACATTATTTCTATGTTTTTGTCTTATTTTTAAGATAAAGTTTATTAAAATTGGTTTTTAAAATGATAATTTCAAACAAAATTGACGAAGACCTTTTATATAACTACGCAATAAGGGGTCGTCCATAAAGTACGTACGCTCATAGGGGGAGGGGGGGTCTTCAAAAAGCGTGCAAAAGCGTATGGGGGTGGGGGGAGGGGTTGAATATAAAAGTACGTACGCACTAATTAAAAAAAGTAATTTTTCTTAGTTAATGCTTGTATTTCTAACTTATCACCACTAACAAATACTTAACTATAACTAGATGTTTTTTAATAAATAACTAGATATTTTTGAATATAATAATAAATAAATAATTTTTTTTAAATAATAAAACCATGCACGTGACTTTGAAATGTCAGTTGGGGAGGGAGGGAAGTATACTTGCCCTTAAAAAAGATCTAATTACAATTTTTTTTTTTGGAAACTTTAAAGTTCTTTTTACTAAAGGAACCTTAAAATTAGTAAAAGAAGTTTAAATTTAACAATAAAAACGTAAGTTTTAATAGGCTTAGTAAAAATGTTGTGGGTTTTTAGTATAATAATCCACAACATTTAACCCAAATAAACGTGCAGGCACGTTTATTTGGCACCTCATAGTTATCGTTTGATGTGTTTTGTAAATCTAACAACTCACATACTTGGTTACGTTTATTAGTTATTTAGGAATAGAGAAAGTTTTAATGATTTGCTTGCGATGGTCAAAACAATTGTTTTTATCTCCAGCCTGGAAACTTTCTTTCAAAGTTTTAATGTCACAGTTTTTTACATACCCTCCACCTATGTTGTTGTCTCGCAATTCAAGTAGGAGAATAACTACAGCGAGGAAAACACTTTTGTGCTCAATCTTATATAAATACAAAAATTCTTTGTGTATGAGAACATAGTTATTATTTCTTGATTATAAAAAATGTCACGTAACAAAATTGCATCATCTTATATAGGGTAATTTTTTTGATAAATATAATAAACTAAGAAGCTTGAGAAAACTTGAAATTATAAATTTTTGAAAAGTATTTCAGCTAAAAAAATGCAAGCAATCAATTTAGTGTTTGAAAATTTTTAACTCTGAACATCAAGGTGACAGTGAAGTGTATTACTTTTCAATCGTTTAAAAGATCATTAACAAAAAATAAAACAAAAAAGTCTTGTTGAAAGATTTGTGTAGTTGATTTTTAAGCGCTTTTGCTGGCAAACAGGAAACCTTTAAAATCAACAAACTGGCAAGAATGTTTGGTACCTTTAAAGATTAGGTTGTGGCTAAGGGCAGGTGATAAAAAATTTTTAAGTAATCACAATTTAAAACAAAAACTGTTATCTTTATAGGTTTCAAAACATCGTTTTAATATTTTATAAACAAAATTACTAATATAGTCTTCATTAATAAATTAATTTAAATTGTTGGTGATCTAAATCAAAGGGTGATTTCACCCAATCAAATATGTTTTTGATGACATGAATTTGATCAGAATTACTTTCATTTACTGTTAAATGAGTATCATTGTTTTCATTGTCATTTTATTTTCCTCAGAGGTCGTGTTGATTATGTTTCTAAACACGTATTTGTGACGTTTAACACTTGCTTCAGAAGCGTGATAAGTTTTGCAGGATTTGCAAGTTCTTTGATCAATTTTTTGTTGTGAAATTGATGGGCAGTACAAATCAAAGGAAGCTTCCATCGAAATTTTTGAACCTATATATCCCAAGCGCTGCACTAGAGAAGAAAAGTAAGGTTTAGGAGTATTTCGTGCTACCTTTGGCTCAGGAATAAAAATTCCTTCAGCAGCATGAGACATTACAACTGGACCTGGTAAAAAACGTTGAGGAAAATATTTTTTCCAGCAACTTCGCCAAGGTTTACAACAATTCGGAACATCACACTTAACGATCATTAAAAAATATTGACTTAGTCTTACGCGATTTTCAATCCATTTTTAATCTTGCTCTGGTTAAGGTGACAGTTGGGAAGGTTCAACATATTCAGCACAAACAGAATAGTTGTCAATTACTATATCCGACCATACCTCAGCTAGAGTTTCTGCAGCTTTAGCAAAAACTTTTTTTTCTAAATCAATGTCAATTGTTTTTCCAGATGCATTTAGATGTGTCCCAAAATGGTCATGTGGCAAAACCAATCCTGCTAACTCTCGACTTACGCCGTTCAACCCTGTTATATGCTGAATAATGAGGTGCATGAGTTCCTGTTAGATAGACATCCAAATCCCATTTTATAAATCTTGCAATTGCAACTTGCAATGGTTTTGGAAACCATGGATTTTCATCAGGGCCTCCATCACATGCAACAACAAATATAGGTTTTACCTGACCTGGAGTACAAATATGAAGCTTAAAATTTTCAATTGAAACAAGACGCTCCAAATCACTGCCATGAGTAAAAAGCAGCGCTGCTATCATGCTTCATAGATCTAATAGCAATATACGTTGGGCCAGAATATGACACTGCGTGAGCAAATTTGTTTGGATCAATAATACAAGCTGCATAAACAGACGGTATAAGCTTATGTCTGGAAGCGACTAAAAAATCATGATCTGGCAAACATACTTGATAATCAAGATGCATCAAAATTGGTGATTGTTTTGTTGCAGCTGCTAATCCTAATGGTACTTTAGCTTTGTCTTCTAGACTTAAATAAAAGCATGAATCTGGACCAAATATTGAACAAACTTCATCCATGTATTGCATGCACGCAAATGTAAATCCAGCATCGATATGCCTATCACGTGCTGTATTAGCAGTCCTGATCAATTTCACAGGAACTGTCTTAATGTGACGTATTCCCTCAAGTGTGTTTGATTCCTTAGGCATCAGTCTTAAATAAGTTGCAGATCGCAATAAACAATAACCCAGTTTTAGTAGGCTTTTATTTAAGTCATCAAGTGTCTTACATGAACGTAACTCCTGCGATCTTCGTCGATCGCTAGCAGCGGCTCCTATTGATGCGATGTTAACAATGGCATTAAGAAGATCTGGCTGATCGTCAATTACAGCTGGTCTACAATTTTTTTCCCTATTGAATTTAGAAAGTTTTGATTTTAAGTAGGGCGTGTCATCGACAATATCATTAAGTGTTCGTTTCAAACTTGCTCTGCGTTGTATTTGACGGATTGCCTCGCGTTTCATTTTTTTAAGACGGTTTTGTTTTATTTTTATTTGCTTTTCTAAAAAAATCGATTTTATTTTAAGTTCGTCAGTTATCAATCCTGCACGGCGCACATTTACCAATGTTAACAGCTGCTCTTTTAACTGCGAAATTTCAGTTTGAATTTTCTCTTGTTGTGAAGTATAAGATTTTGTCGGCTGATCAATTGGTACTTCCGTTTGTGATTTTTGACTTTTTTGAATATAAAATTTAGAAAAAGTAGCTAGTGTTTTATTGATTTCAAAATCTATTTTTTCTGCTTCATCGGATGTTAACAAAGCTTCTGGTCCCTCATCTGATATTTCGTTTGTGAGAGGAAGCTTCACTGCAATAGATTGATTATTTGATGTTTTAACATTAGAACAAAAAAACATCAACTGACTTTTACTTTCCATTGTTTTTCGTGTGAGTTCTTTTAAAACTGAATCATACGTCAATTCTTTATGCTTTACTTTATACCACAATTTATTAGCTTCTTTCTGTTGCTCCTGTTTACTTTTTTGTGGCAAAGCTTTTGCTACTTGTTGGTAAATAATTTTGTACTTTTCACTATTATTCATTTTAATAATTCCGCCTTTAAACTAATTTTTAACTGACTATTTAAAGCACAACTTAAATTTACAATCTACAATAAATGCAAACGGGGGTTGTTTGTTTAGTTTTTAAATAATTTATAGTATCTTATTTTTATTATAAAATATTTTTTACAAAATAAAGTTTAAAAAATTATAAAAAATACTATTTACATAACAATTTCAAAAATTAATATTTAAAGTTTAACAATACTTTAAAACTTTAGCTTTTAAACTTGTTATCCTTAGTAAGACTGTTGTCGCGCTAATTAATTAAAAATTGAAATATGAAGAAATTCCGAAATTCTTTTTATACTTTATATTGTTTTTGAAAAGTATTGAGCAATTGATTTAATGAAATGGAACGATCCCTAATATTTAAATTTCTTAAATAATGTTTTTTTTTATTAATTTTAACTTTTTAACTCATAAAGAGAAAAGAGAAGATGGGGGGAGGGGTACTTCAAAAGCGTACGTACTTTTCAAAGAAGGGAGAGGACTAAAATGTACGCATGGCAACTGGGGGGAGAGGGGTCAATATTTTGAAATTTTTGGCGTACGTACTTTATGGATGACCCCTAAATTGTCAGATATTTTATTAAGAGAAAAAACCTAAGTGATAAGATTACGGATATTTTTTCAAATAAAAATTGAACGCGAAAAGTCTTTACAAAAAATTTTATGAAAAATGTGTAAAATATCAAAATCACATCTTGGTGATTACAATGCTGGTTGAAACTTTAAAACATCGTTTTGATATAGAGGTTGTCCACAAATTACGTCACGCAATTTTTGAACCCCTCCTCCCTCGTCACAACATCGTAACTCTTTAGTAACAAGTTCCGTATGAATCGTCACAAAATCACTAATCCTACCCCTCCCTAACGCGTGACATAATTTATAGACGATATCATAGTTACACTAGGATGTCCATGGTAATCATTTTGGCTACTTAGACGTTTAAAAATAACATCGAATGTTAAACAAGCATTGATCAGACCTGGCGCAGTGGGTAAAGTGCTTGTCTTGGTTTGATGCCAACTCTGGACACACTTGTGACATGGGTAAAAGAGTAAATGTGAACTTCCTAGTTAAATGCTCCTCCGCAAACCTCTTTGAGAAGACCGTTAAAACTTCTTGGAGTACCTTAACAACTTCAAAAAAAAGTTATGAAATGATTTGCTATATTAAAAATATAGTTCACATTGCGTATAAATACGTTTTCAGAGAACTTAAATTATTCGAATTTGTAAAATTTTTAAATATTTTTAAAATTTTTACAATTAACTTTTTTGTACAGGCTACGATGTGAAATAGATAGGCGTAAGATTTGTTTTTTTAAATGGTACATTCTGGTTCCTTTTCCTCTTGTGTCTTTTTGATCAGTCCAAGTTTGTATTTTAACATAAACTTTCAATTTTGAAATATGCTAATTAAAAATGTATCAAATAAAATAATATTTGATATACATTTAATGCTTTTAAGAATATTAAAAGTGCCTCAATATGTGAGAGTAAATCCTCATTAAAACTATTCTAACAGCGTGTTTTTAATCTCGAGAATATAATAGCTTTGTGTGAACAAAGATAATGAAGCTTTTTAGAGAGATTATAAGACCATATAAAGAACAATGAAGAAGGAACTACTTTGGGATTAAGTTTACAAGTCAAAACCATCGAAGAATCTCTCTAAAAAAAGCCAGCTTCTATCAATCTATTTTTTAATATTTGGTTTGTAATGGTGTAAGCATTGGGGGCCTGATAAAAAAAAACCTCATTGAACAATAAGGTAACCTCCTAGAAAAAATCTTTGATTAGAACACTTCCTGGTAGTTATTAACTTTTATACTGTTATTCAAAAATAAATGTTGTACTTAGACAAAATCTAAAACACCAATGAAATTGCTTACAGAAGTAAAAATCTTGCTATTTAAAATTCTCTAACGGACGGTAATGTAAGATTTTAAAACCACTTGACAGCAATGTAGGATTTTAAAATCACTAGAAACCTACTGGTATGTATAATCAACATTTAAAAAAGTCCTTTTGTTAGTATTAAATCCTAAATTTTCAGAGAGTGATAACTTTTTAGATGAAATCGAAGTTTTTAAGTTAAAGATCGAATTTAGTAGTTTCAGTTACACTGTAAAAAATGTCACGCCAAATTCTTAAATGTCCCAGCAAAATGTTTAAATTTCACGCCACTTTTAAATCTTTGCACAGAAATGATCTAAGTCGCGCGACATTAAAGTTTACACGCAATTATAAATGTCACGGAGAGTATAATTGTTTAAATGTCACGCCTTACTAATAAATTTCGCGCCACGCGCTAAATGTCGCGTGACTAATAAAACATGTGTCCGCAGCGAAAAAAAGAAATATCACATTAATTAATTTTTCGTGGTTCATTCTGTGACTAAAATGTCTAAAATAATTAAAATTTCCTATTTATTAAAGTTTATGCCAGTGGTTTTGGCTGTAGATGATAATTTGTTCACGCTTAAATCTAAAGGTAAAAATTTCTTTGCAACGAGTTTTACTTTTTATTACATTACCATTAATGTTTAAAATATTAGCTAAAAATGCACTCTACATAAATTGTCATAACTTATGAGAGTAAAGTAAGTTGATAATTAATCTGAGATAAGTATTTTCAATGATATATTAGGAATACCTATTCTTTATTTATAATTCTTATTCTTAATGCATCATTGAGTATTTCAAGCTCGTTTTACCATGTTATACACTATGATAACGATTATCTTTACACAATGCCATTGTGTACATTGCTTTTATTAGCAATTGGACTGCCAATCGATTATTTAAAATTATTACACAATGTAACAAAAAAAAAAAAATTTTCTGTTTATCAAAATTTTTTGATGTTTCTTAATTAATTTGAGTATGCTGAGTCTGAATATGACATTGGATTTTTTATTGCATCAATCGTTTGGTCGTAAAACCAAAAAATCAATTAAACATATAATTAATATAAATCGTTTTGCATTAGATTCTACTTTAGTCAATATAAAACATTTACTAATTCAAAAGTGTTATGTTATGTTACAAAACTTCATGTTACATCATGTTTCTTACATATATTACATAATGTTACATTATATTGTATTGTAACAGTCTCTCACAATCTCAAAAAACACTAAAAGTGAACAGTAGAACGAGGTTTTCTTTTATGAAGTTTCTCGTCATCGCGTATCAAACACCAGATGTAGTCACCCATCATAGCTGCATCCCATCTGCCCTGGTATCTTTTCTCCATTGCAAGAATATCCTGATGGAAACGTTCCCCGTGCTCTTCACTCACATCACCCAAATTTGGTCTGAAAAATTCCAAGTGTGAATGCAGGTAATGCAGCTTTATTGACATTCTGCATTTCATATCTGCGTACCGTACAATTAAGTTTTCCACTATCTCTTTGTAGTTATCACTCTTATTGTTGCCTAAAAAGCTATGAACAACATGTCTAAATGCAGTCCATGCTTCTTTTTCAACAGCAGACATTTTGTCCTTAAGCTCCTTACATGCCAACATAACTTTAATCTGTGGACCAACGAATATACCTGCTGAAATTTTTGCATCTGACACCTTTGGAAACATCTGCCGAATATGCTGGAATGCTGCACTATCTGGGTTTAATGCTTTGACAAATTGTTTGATAAGACCAAGTTTAATGTGAAGGGGTGGTAGTAAGATCTTTTCAACAGGTATCAGAGATTGATTAATAACATTGTGCGAACCAGGCTGTAAATGTTCTCTCACTGGCCACTCACGTCTTGTGAAGTGCTGGTTTGCAGCCCTGCTATCCCATAAACAAAGAAAACACGAGTACTTTGTGTATCCTCCTTGCAGACCGAGAAGAAATGCTAGCATCTTAAAGTCTCCACATACATCCCACTTGTAACTGTCGTAGTTGATTTTCTCAAGCAACAACTTCACGTTCTTATAGTCTTCCTTTAGATGAACGGAATGAGCTACTGGAATCGAAGGAAATCAGTTTCCGTTATGGAGCAAAACTGCCTTTAGACTTCTTGTTGAGCTGTCAATGAATAATCTCCACTCTTCAGGATTGTGAACAATGTCAATGTCATTGAAAAGACCACGAACGTCATGACAATAGCACAGTGATTCTGATACTACATAAAAGTATGCGAATGTTTCATGTCTTTTTCGGTATTTCGAGGTTCTGCAGCTTGGATCTAATAAATTCCATTCTTTCAAACGTGATGTCAGAAGTTCTGCATTTGATTTAGTGAGACCTAAATCTCGTACTAAGTCATCAAGTTCTTGTTGGTTAGGGAAATGAGGTGAATCATTCGGTTCCCTGAAATCACAGTCATCATTGAGTTCATCCGGTGAGTCTACTTCAGAATGATATGCAGCTGCTTCTTCGGATTGAGGTGGAGTAGGAACAGGCAATTCATCACTGTGTGGAACTGGTCCAATAGAAAATGGTATACTTGGATAAACTAGAGTCAGCCTATCTTTCGGTTTTTTATACTTTGAAATGTCAACAATGCAGAAAAAGCAGTCATCATGATGGTTCGTCGGTTCTCTCCATATTCTCAGAATCGCAAAGGGCATTGACTTTCGGATTCCACGCAGCCATCCTTCCAGAGTTGATCTGCAGCTACCACAACTGTAGTGTGGTGCCCACGATTTGTCCTGATCTCCCATAGCCATGCCAAAATAAGCATGATATGCAGTAAAGAATTTTGTACCACTGACAATCTTATGTTTAGCTTGTGTTGGACTAATATAGTAACCACAAACATAACAGAATGAGTCAGGACAAAGCTTGCAGGATCTACTAGACATATTCACTACTTCATGTAACAGTTGTAATTAGTTAAACTGAAAATAAACACACGAATATAGTTAAAATCAGCATATATATATAATGTTTTAATTGCATTACACATATACGAAAACTCCGAAATATACTTTATGCTTTTTCTCAGGAAATCTTGATGATAGAGAAAAACCAATGGTACCACTGAAATCAGCATACAAAAATTATGTAAGAAACATTAAAAAATTAACATAAACAAAAATGTTGTTACATGGTGTTATTGTTTAAAAAAAACTTTATTAGGCTATTTATGTCAGAGTTTCTGTGTGACCTGGCCACACTAGCTTTTTTTTTTAAAATAGAACTTATAATGGTGGTTCGAAAAACAAAAAATACGGAATTAATAGTATATAATAATCAATGTGTATACACATTGATTGTTATGTCATATTTAAATTTTATTTATCTATTGGTATAATTTTGATAGCATCTAAGTCCTGCTTTTTGGTTGTATTTTTGGCTAATCAAATCGAAAGTTGTTTAAGTAATTTATTCGTATTTCGATCAAAATTTCTAATCACGACGAGGATTTCAACAACAATAGAAAGAAGTTTTTTGCTGCACAAAAATATTTACTTTTATTGCACTAAAAGTAAATGGTTTATTGCAATAAAACCTGAAAAGTTATCTTTTGATTTATATTATTCTAGAATTTGTTCTGATAATTTTATTACAGGTTTAGTTTTTAATTTTTATTTTGGTTTTTATTTTTGTTTAAGATAATCCAAACTACTAATTGTATCACAAATTGTATAAACTAATCAAGCCAACACACAATAGTAATAATTACAATAGATACGTATGCTAATATCTTTAGGTATACATAGTTACAGTTATTAAAATGTTTTTACAATTTTAAGATAACAATTTTACTTTCAGTATATATTTTCAAAATTTGTGACAATAGTATTATCAAAGTTATTTATTAATTTAACTTATTTAAAGTAAAATTATAAAATAAGCTTAAAATACAATTTATAAAATAGTATCTATTAGATAATCTAATTGCTATTTTTATACTATTACTGTATTCTATGCCTAAAGATATTGCTACCTAATGTTGTTTAGTTAAACATAGTTTGTAATAAAATTGTCATAGTTTTACCCAATTTATGCATAAAATATATGAAAATAATGTTTTGTTGTAGTGTCCTCAAAGATCAATGTATTGCCAGATGACTTTGATTTGATGTTTTCTGACATGGTCTTAGAAGATAAGATAATAGTTGCTCTTCCTAATCCATGTGAAATTGTTGTCAAGATTATTGGTAAAAATTTACTATAAATTAGTCTAAAATTATTATGTTCGGTTTTTTCTTATTATTTTAAAAGTTTGTTCTAAACTAATAATATTTTTCTTGACTCTTATCTTATGTTTAATATATGATAATTATATTACGTGTTTTAATATATGATAATTATATTTCAGAATCAGACCCATCATTCCAAAGAGTAACATATGAACCGACATTTCTTGAAATGTTGAACTCTGTTCCAATTTATAGCCGAGAAAGTTCAGGGGATTCTCCTGGTACAAGTAAAAGCTTGACACAATCATCGTTCATTTTGCAGCCACAAATTATGAATGTCCCAGCTACTGTCCAGTCTCCACTCTCTCTAGAGATTGGAGTTAAGGTATGTTGCTGTGGATTTATGTCTGAAAATAATGCACGTATGGACAGACATTTAGGTATAAGTTCAATATGTAAAATTGTTTGTAAAATTTGTAATGCCTCATTTAAATCAACAAGAGGAGTATCAAGGCACATTTGCAAAAAAAATGAAAAAGCAGTTTTACCCTTTCCAAAGATAAAAATAGACTCACAAACAACATTTGCAATTAAACTCTGTGGTCAGTTGAGAGTGCCTTCAACAACTGTAAATATAATATTTAGTATTTCCACCAATATGTTACTTAATATTCGGAAGTTAATAAAAGAAGAGCATTTTCATACTTTTGACAAGTATTTTTCACAAGTGGATATCCTGAGTAATAAATATCAAAGAGAAAAATTGTTAAATGATTTGTTTGACATTTTGAAAATAAATGAAGTTTTGTTTGCTGGTGGCAAAGGTTATAATTTTTTACTATTTGACATTATTAATTTCCTTTTGCAAATTGATGAGTTTGTACAACTTTTAAGTAGAAAAGATGCTGAAGCAAATTATCGTACAGATTTCTCTACCCACAAGCCATTAGAATTCTCTCTTAGCTTATATTGTGACGATATAGAATTAGCTAACCCTATTGGCAAACACAGAAAACTTCATAAACTAACTATTTTCTATGTTCAATTTCATTCCTTGCCATCATATATGCGTTCTACTTTAATATCAGTTTTTCCACTTGCTGTTGTGCCTGTAAAGTTATTTAAGTCTAATAAAAAAGGGGCTTATTTTCAGTACTTAGAAGATTTTATTACTTCCTGTAATCTTTTGAATAATGGTGTTACTTTTAATTCAACGATTGGTTGTGTAAAACTATTTTTAAAATTTGTAATATATTTGGGAGATACATTAGCTTCAAATCACATTTGTGGATTTAAAACCAGCTTTGCACCAAATGTATTTAGATGCTGTCGTACATGTCTCACCACAAATATACAAATGTCATCAATTTACAGAGAAGATATGTGTATGTTACGTACTCAAGCAAACCACCAGCAACATATCTTAGACCTCAAGAATGTGAAAAGTAAAAAATCTAAACTCTATTGGTCAAGATTTTATGGCATAAACTATGAGAGTGCGCTTTTACTAATCACCGCTTTTGATATTATTGAAAACGCACCACACGATCCCATGCACATTTTGCTTGAAGGACTAGTGCCCCATGAACTATGTCTTCTGATGCGATTGCATATTTGTGAAAAACGTATATACTCATTAGCTGCACTTAATAGTTTTATTATCCAGTTTCCTTATTCATACTCTGAAGCCAGAGATAAGCCCAATATTTGTCCAACTACCTTTGATATTTCAGGGTCTCAAACATCTGCTCAAATTTTGATTCTTGCTCGTATCATTCCACTTTTTATTGGACAATACAGCAATTCCAATGATCCTTATTATGTTAATTTTCTTGATCTTTTACAAATTCTTCAACTTACTTTGTCACCAATAACTACGTATAGAACTATTTTGGATTTAGAAACTCTTATTGAAAAGCATAACAAATCATTTACTCTATTGTGGCCAAATAATCTGATACCAAAACATCATTTTTTACTTCATTTTGTTGGACAAATGCATCGATTTGGTCCACTAAAAAATCAATTTTGTATGACTTTTGAAGCAAAGCACAATAAAATAAAAAGTGTACGATGGCATAACTTTAAAAACATTGCCAAATCAGTTTGTCAATATCTTCGAATGAACACAATTTCAAACTTCCTTGATGATAATGGTCAACTGATACCTTATCCTTTTACGGCAAAGACTCAACATTTAAAAAACAGAATTGTAATTGGTTCAATTGTATACCAAGTTGGTGATATTATTTCAACAATTGATGATTCTTATCAACTTTATAAGATCACTGACCTTCAACCTAATTGCGTAAAAGTTTGTATCATGACAATTGACAGCTATATTCCTCACAAACTGGCTTTTCATGTTAGAAGTACTAATACTTTTAAATCAATTGTTTTAGAAAATCTCCAAATTCCGTGGCCATTGACAAAATTTACTGTAGATGGCACAACATTAGTTGTGCCTAGGTCAAAACATTGTCTCATAGTTTCTTAATAAATATTTTGAATATGAATATATATTGTTTTTAATTTTTTGCTGTTTTTTTAGAGAAGTTTGTGTTTCATTCATTTATATATAAGCGTATTAATGCATACAGAATATATACTTGCTAAAGTGTTATCTAAGCAATAAAATGTTTATATATATACATATTATTATATATAATTTTTTAATACTAGCTACCTATCTTTTCAATGGAGTGCAGCAAATATTTAAATGGTTTGGTGCCTTGCCGTAAGCATACTTTAAAAGATGTTTGCAGTGAATTGGCGCATCACCTTGACGAGTGTCTTCCAGAGGGAAACCCTTCAATAAGAAAAAGGTTCTATAATCGTGTAACTGTCCTTTTGAAACAGTCATACCCAACCTGTACTTTTGGAGAAGAGGGTGCAGTAAGTTTGAACTTTAATGTTTGTAAATTTTCCATAACACATCAGTGAAATATTACCCAAAAATAAATTATATACCCAAATATAAATTATAAAAACCAATAAATAGTTCACAACATCATTTTTAAAAGATATTTAATTAAGCAGAACATAAGGTATGGATAATTACTCCAAATAAGGTTAAAATTAAATTCAAATAGATATTGATTCAGTTTTTTTTAATCTTCAGTTTTATGCATGTTTCGTTTAACACATCCATGTGTTACACAAAATACGCCACTTTTTTAATTCATCAGATATTATTTCAATGATAAATTTTCTTTTTTAGGGTGGAGTTGTAAAGCGCGTTTCTAATGTAATTCGGAAGCGACGTGAGCGTCGTTTAAAAAGTTTGCTTGAGGTAAAAAATGCAAACAGAATGCTAAACATCTCTGGAATAAACGACAGCTCATTTGATGAAGATATACAGGTTATACAGATGAGCCCTTTTTTTAAAAATGTTTTTAATCCAGTATATTTTAAATAAAAATTATTATTACCTAATATATACAGGAAGAATTTAATAAGGTTTACTTTAGAGTTATTGCAATTTCTTTGTATGTTAGTTTGCTTTGGTACAAAAAGTTCCTGATATGGATCATATTTGTTGTTTGGTTAGGAATATGAAGTGTTCTCTGCCATATTCAGAACACAAAGAGCACCTGTTCCATCCAGAAATTGTAAGCAAATAATACTTGTAATATTGACAGAATAACAAAAAGTTATTCCAAATGGGTTAAAAATTTATAGATCATGGACGAATTTGAAAGAATGGGCATTGTTTCCAAAGAAGCTGCATTAGAGAGGCTATTGCAAGTTGTTGAAAAGTTGTATCCAGGTTCAGATATTCTGTCGGCCCTAATACGATTTCATAAGAACACTACCAGAAAAGGAGTGTTGTGTCCAATTGTTATTGCTAGTGTAAGTTTAACATATAGTTGTTTCTTTTTGGATTTTTTAAATTGTTATTTATTTTTGTAATGTTATGTTATTAAAATAGATTTAAATTTTTATTTTTTAACAAATTTGTAGTCTGAAGATAACGTCTCTTCTCCTGGGCCCCAACTCATTTTAGGAGAGAAAATAACATTTGTTGATAAAGGGAAAGTAATTGCGATTGGTCATCGGCATAATGATTCCTTACACGTGCTTCAATTAATTGCTTATTACTATATTATGGACTTGTCGTACCCAAGATCGTTTGGGGGAGTTTTGGGGCTGTTGCAGCATTACGTCTTGCAAATACCATTTGCTTGTACAAATAAGCTTTGGTTAAAAAAATGCCGAGTCTTGTAAAAGGTTTTGTTGTATTTTGCAACTGTTCAACTCTTCGAATAAAAACATTAAGTCAATTTAAAATTAAATATTTATATTTATGTTTGATGATGGTTACTTTTTATACAAATAAAATATAATTTTCATTATTTCTTTGGTCTTTTTATTTATTTAATTTAAGTAAAGTGTGCCATTTATTAAATTAGTCACGCGATTTTTAGAGATTTCGTATGGCGTGACATTTATATTTTTTATTTTTCACGGGACATCTAAAACACTATCGTGTCGCATGTCACCGATTTAACGCGCCACATTTAAATTTTTTAAATGTGGCGTGAATAATCGGGCTTGGTGACATGCAAAACGATAGTGTTTTAGATGTCCCGTGACAAATAAGAAATTAAATTGTCACGCCATTTTTAAAAAGTCGCGTGACAAATTTAATTATAAATGTCACGCCATATTTAATTGTTAAAAGTCGCGTGACTGATTTAATTATATGTCGCACCAAACTTAATATCTAAAAGTCGCGTGACAGTTTTAACTCTAAATGTCGCGGGTTAAATCGGGCTTCGTGACATGGCAATTTTATTAGACAATTTGGCGTGACATTTTTTACAGTGTACAAGCCAATCAAGTATTAAGTCTCCTAAAAATCTATTAAAACTAAAATTTTAAAATCCTAATAATGCACAAAAATTTAATTTTAATTTTTGTTTATCTTATAATTATGGTGATATATTTGAGAAAGCAAATATAAAAAAAAATTATTTAAAAACATAAAATTCTAAACTATTTAATTATCATACAATTTTTGTTCATTTTCTTGTATTGATATACTTTTTTCCTAAATGGTTTACTATATTTAAATGGTTTGCTATATTTAAATGGTTTGCTATATTTAAATGGTTTGCTATATTTAAATGGTTTGCTATATTTAAATGGTTTGCTATATTTAAATGGTTTGCTATATTTAAATGGTTTGCTATATTTAAATGGTTTGCTATATTTAAATGGTTTGCTATATTTAAATGGTTTGCTATATTTAAATGGTTTACTATATTTAAATGGTTTACTATATTTAAATGGTTTGCTATATTTAAATGGTTTACTATATTTAAATGGTTTACTATATTTAAATGGTTTACTATATTTAAATGGTTTACTATATTTAAATAAAAATAAAAAAATCTGCCGTATTATAACTTTAAAAACGTTGTTTTTGACGAAACTTGAAAAGTTTATTTAAGCAGTAAGGCGGCATCCTTAAAGTCAGTATGCAGTAAAACCAATGGTTTAGGAACCCTTTCCTCTTAGTACGCACCTGCATGCTTTCAACAACCTCCTCCCTCCATACCTGCATATGTGCTTTATAAAAGACCACTAAGGTTGTAAAGTTAATTTTTTAATATTTCACGCATCACCAATAATTGAATGTTTTTTGACTTTTAACAAATACATGTATCGGTATTTTTCATTCTATTAACTTAACTTGTTACTATATTACTGTTTACATTTCTAAACAAAACTAGTTAAAAGAAGACTCAAAAAAAAAGTATTTCGTCCAAAACTTAAATTTGAAAAAGTGATATTAAAAAATCTGGGTGGACCTTAAGAACCTCCTCACTCTAAATACTCTCCTGTTACAATATAATTTTTGAACGCTGAGAGATAGATACAATAGAACTTAAAATTTATCAATGAATATAATTCTAGTTGAGAATATAAAAAAGAAATATTTTAACAAATTGTTGCTCTCACTTTTGGAGCAGAGTTTTTGTTCCCAGGTTCCAATCATCGCAATTTTTTGTAAATCATCTTTATTTGACGTAAATATAAACATATAAATCTTTGGAGTTTGGTCCAAGCGTGAAAACTTCAAACATTAAAAAATACTGGGTCCGCCCCAGCGTATATAACGCCCCTGATTCCACATAAAAACAAGTTTATCACTAGGTACACTAATGCTTCCATATGAAATACTATTTATAATGCTGTATCTGTTTTTAGAGTTTTTTTTAGCTTCACACTGAGCTTCTATTTCGTTATACTGCCGAAAAAACATGATGAACCTATTTCTTTTAATAAAATGTGGTGTGAAGTAGTTGATAAATTATCTTCCAAAATTTATAATTCTAAAAAGTTACTAAAATTTCACCAATTCTTTTTCTGGACTCTCTTATTAATATTAGTTAGGATTTTGTTAAGCAAATGAGCACTGACAGTTTAGTCGCATACAAGTATTTGAATGCATTATTTAAAGAAAAGTTGAAGAAATCCTGAAGTCGCAGCTCATAAATGTGGTAAAGTGTTTTACAGTCGATGTAAATCAATTTGAAAAACATAATTTTATTACCAGTTCGTAACGTTGCACAGTGGGCCAGAATTGACTAAAAATGGAAAACTATTTATGGGTTAAATATAGACATATTATGTCTATATTTATGTCTATATATCGGTAATTATTATCAGGAAAATCAAATCTGGTCATATTTGGTCTCCAGGAGTGGTTATGTGTTATGTTATGTGTTATGTTATGTGTTATGTTAAGTGGTTATGTGTTGTTATGCGCAAGTAGGTGTGGTTATGGGTTTTCAAAAGATTTTCGTAATTTTTATTTATTTGATATACCTAATTTCTTTGATATTGTGAATATAAACAAATAACGTTCAATAAAATATATAGAAGAATCTAGGTGATGACATTTATCTTACATTAGTACATCAAGAGCCCCTGGTCTCCTCAGATTGATTGGAGTCTTTGACTTTTCCCTAACTCCTCCTTATTTTGGATACCTTAATAACGTAGCTGCAAAGCACTTTCATCATAAGATCATAATTTGTTTGAGGCCTGGAGAGTCTCATTGTGTAGTGATCTTTGTTGTTTTAGTCCAAAACATTAACATTATTCAATTAATATGTGAATACTTTTCCATTTTATGGGCGTTATTGAAATAAACTAAACACATTTGATACATTTAAAATACAATTTTTTAGATGAAAACATTTTAGAAAAGTTTTAGAGACATTAAAACTAGAAGTACTTGATGTAATTTATCGCTTACAACACACGAGCTTTTAAAAACTTTTTTTCTCGTAAACAAACTAATTTTAACTGTTTACTAAACTAAACTCTTTTTTTTTTACATAAATAAAAATTTTTGCATGGATATATGTAAATAATAAATATTCTCTTCAGCGATAGAACCAGTATTTTTTGGTGTTTGAGAACTTCGAGGCATGGAACAAACTCCAAACATTTGTATGTTTATATTTATGTCAAACAATAATGCTTTGCATAAAATTGCGATGATTGGAGGCTGGAAACAAAAAACCCAAAAAATTTCGTCATTTTAGTTAAGTTAAAATTTTTTTTACTTAACTAAAAATTGTGAACTAATTAAGGTGAAGGGTTTAGTATCACATTAGATTAATGGACATCTGAAAAAATTGTTGTTATAAGAATGTAAATAAACATGTCTTTGACAATTTTTGAAATCTTGGTCTTGCTAAAATTCAAGAACCAACGCTAGCAAATAAATGTATTGATCTATTAGTAAAAAAAAAGATCAATACATTTGATTCTGTATTTTGTTTGACAATGTTGCTTCAATTACGAAAGACAGAGCATCGGTATAGAAGGAAGTGGGAAGTTAATTAGTTCAAATCATTAATCAAGTTTAGTGCATTTAACTGGCAATTATCAATCTAAACAGTTGTCCAGTCTCTTTTAAAATATCTTATGATTTCAAGCATTTTTTTCATTGGCTTCTCAATACTTTTAATTGATACTTCTTTTTTATATATATATATTCGTCATTATTAATATAAATTTGTACAACATTTTACCGTGAAATATATGACTGGAGCAAGTAGAAGACAGTAGTCTTATCATCTTGCCCCATTTTTGTCGTTGACAAAATATAACAAAATATAAACCAAATACAAATATAATAAAATATTTATAATATATATTTTTTTTTTTTTTTTTTTTTTTTTTTTTTTTTTTTTTACAATGAACCAAACAAGTAATATAATAGAATTTCAAGAAAAAGTGAAGATTTAAATTGAAAAAGGAAAAATTATAAAATTTAGAAAAAATTTTAAAAATAAGATATTGTTTCATTAATGTTGAGGTCTAGTAGATGTTGCTTTACAACGCATTTAAAATGTTGGAATGAGTTTATCGTTTTAATTTTGTTTGTTAGAAATGAGTTCCACAATTGGGGTCCTCTGCTGGATATTGAGAATTTAGATTTTCTTAAAGAGGTTTTCGGAATATAGCAGTTCTTGATAGAGTATTTTGTTTGATATTTGTGATTAATAAGGCGAAAATAGTTATGGAAGACTTCAGGGACCAGATCATTTTTGAGTTTAAACATGAACTTTAGAATGCAATATATATTTTGTTCGTAGATATTAAAAACTCTTATTTCCCTCGTTAAATGTTTAGAATTGGCATTTCTATTTGCGTTTGTTAATATACGGCACGCTTGTATTTGTTTTTTATATATTAAATCTGGTTTTGATTGGTAGGTGCTAGCCCAGGCAATATTGCAGTAGTAAATAGACTTTTTTTAAGTATGATTTAAATAGTTTTTTACTTTTTATTTCATTTGCTAACGTCTTTCCAATGTTTATAAAATAATTGTTAAAGCTTTCAGCTAATTCTTTTTTATCACTGATAAATATGTTTTTATCATTAGTTTTTAAACGTTTAGGCAGTATATTACCAGAGTCAATCTTTTTTTTTCCTATTATTTTTTTTTATAACATCCTATGTCTTTTTTTGTTTTTTTTTCATGTTTTTTTGTTATTTCCAATATTGTTTTGCAATAAATTAGAATAATAATTTTTTTTTTACTTTTTTTTTTATTTTTTCAAATTGGTTTTAATTTTTGTATTTGTTTTCATTTTTGTAAGTTTTTTTTTTTTAAGTATTTTTCATAGAGTCTTTGTAGTTGTTTTTTTTGGAAGATTTAATAAGACCTTTGGAAATCCATAGACTTTGTAAGCTTTTAAGTTTAATTATTTTTTCTTACTTCGGAAACGCTTTTTCATACTTCCGTAGTTAAGAGTATGACAAACATTAATAATATATTCGAGTGATAAGAATTTGAAACAAAAATAAAAACGCTTGTTAAAAAAAAGCGTCTGCTCCCTTTGAAAACTTGAGTATGCTCTTAAAAATATCCTCAACTGAGCATGCAATTATTCAGTTGGTACTTGAAATCTCCAATTCTATTAAAAAATCTCAATTCATATTAGGAATTTTTATCGATCTTTCAAAAGCATTTGATACTGTCGCTCATGATATTTTGCTTTATAAACTTAGTTATTACGGAATGAATAAAGGAGTAATTAAATGGTTTCAAAGCTATTTATCGAACAGAAAACAATTTGTTTCTTGAACTTAATCATAAACAGTTTTTAAATGTTTCCTGTGGTGTTCCGCAAGGTTCCATCAACGATGATTGAACATGCAATCATCCAGTTTGTACGAGAAATCTCAAATTCCTTTCAAAGATTCCAATATACATTATGTGTTTTTATTGACTTGTTGAAGGCTTTTGATACTGTCGACCATGAAATCCTTTTTGAAAAACTAAAATACTACGGATTAAACTATATAGCTATAAAATGGCTTTGTAGTTACTTATTAAACCGCAAACAATTTGTTTTTATTAATAACTATAACCAAAGCCATCTAATAAATATTTCCTGTGGTGTTCCCAAAGGTTCTATCTTGGGGCCACTTTTGTTCTTAATCTATCTAAATGACTTAAATAAAGCCTCAAACTTAATAAGTATCATGTTTGCCGACGACACCAACTTATTCCTGACTTATAATGACATATCCTAACTCTTTTTTACAATGAATGATGAACTTAAAAACATATCTACTTGGTTCGAATGTAACAAGTTAACTCTTAACATTAATAAAACCAAATGGGTTCATTTCCATTTACTCTCTAGAAAACGCTATTTACCCCAAAATTTGCCCAAAATATTTATTGATAAAGTTGAAATAAAAAGAGATTTTGTTACTAAATTTTTTAGAGTGGTTCTCGACAAGAACATTACATGGAAACCGCATATAAAATAAATCTGCTCAAAAATATCTCAAAGTAACGGAGTCTTATATAAATCTAGATCATATTTAAACAAAAAATCCTTAACCCAACTCTATTATTCATTTATTCACACCTATATTAATTATGCCAACATAGCGTGGAAGAGTACCGACAAAAGTAAGCTAAAATGCCTTTTTCGCCGTCAGAAGCATGCGATCCGATTGATTAATTTTACGGATCGTTTTACTCATTCCAAACCATCCCATGTTTTTTTTTTGGAGATTAAAATACTTTATGGAGATTTATGGAGATTAAAATACTTTATGGATTTTGGAGATTAAAATACTTTATGGAGATTTATGGAGATTAAAATACTTAATATTTACGAGCTCAATGTTTATAACATTTTATGCTTTATTTACATGTGGAAAAACAATTTAACTTTACCTGTCTTTAAAGACCTTCTTTCTCTAAATCCAATTAATAAATATTTACTTAGAAATAAAAATTTTGTACATGAACCTATTTACAGAACAAAATTTAACAAATTTTGGATTACATTTCGAGCACCTAATCTTTGGAATAAAATTGTTATACCTAATTTTGATATATCCAATACATTTCCGATCTTTGAAAGTAAACTTAAAAATTTTATTTTATCTATTGATGATATATTTAAATACTTTTTATAACAATCACGTATTTGTCTTTTTAATTGTAAGACTGTTGTATTTTCTCTTGCCTTTTAAAAAAAGAGACGTATTACTGTATTTACTATGTATATGTATTACTGTATTTACTATGTATATATATATGTATTTATATATTTACGTTTTTATAAGATCTGATGGTTTGATCGATTCGCACATTCCTCAATATTTTTAATCAAATAAAAATCCTCGATATATATAAACTAAACGTATATAAAAATTTGTCTTTTGTTTATATGTGGAACCCTGATTTTTCTCCTTTAATTTTTAAAGATCTTTTTATTTTGAAAGCAAGTTTAACATGAAGAATAATTATTATTTAAATGAATCATTCTGTCGAACAAAATTCAATCAATTTTGTATCATCTATCGTGCAGCTCATCTCTGGAACAAAATTGTTTTGCCTAACTTCAACTTACCCCTAACTTATCCTGTTTTTATAAATAAATAAAAAGACCTCATATATTTTATTGAAAATATATTGTGATAAAAAACAAAGTGATAATAATTTTTATTGTCATGTATGTTCAAGTTTAGTTTTATACTTGTTTACAATTTATTTTTATTTATGTAAATACAATTTATTGTTTTTATATGATTTTTTACGTATTGTAAAAAGGCGTTTTTATAATGTTTTACGTACTCTCTTTTGTAAAAGGCTTCTGACGATAAGATCATTGTGATCTTCTTTTAGAAGCCTTGTTTGTATTTGAAAAATATGTAATTTATATATATTACGTCAAATGTAAACAAAAAAACAAAAACAAAAAAAAAATCAAGGTTTTTTAATTAATAATAATTAATCAGAGTGTTTATCAAAAAGTAAAAAGTTAACTAATCCAGAACTATAATATTTTATAGACAATGAGGGAGATTATAATGTTGGTCATTATCTGAACGAACGTTAATCTGATTATTAGACATAGGTCCACTAATAAAGAAGTTTGCAAAATTGTTTTTTATTCATAGTATTGTGTGATTGAGAATAATTATTAAAAATGTGCTAGATTGCCGATAATTTACCGATAACATGTTAAAGGATTTTATTTTGCCAGTAATGAAAAGTATTATACCAGTAATGAAAAAAATTATAATTTTGTTATATCTGCTCTAAAAAGTGAATTTTAATGGGCTCATTCAGAGATTATAGTTGTCTGACTTCTCTGTTCAGATAACTCAGAACAGAGGTTATTTGCAAAATAAAGTTGGCAGTCAGGCAAAAACATGGCTCTACTGATGTGAGGCCTTTTAAAGTTCCACAAACAATAAACCTTAGTGCTTCAGACATTATAATACAGACTTTGTACTTCAGACATTATAATATCAGACCCAAAGTTGAGTGAAAACAGATAAATTAGTTACTAAAGTTAAGATTGATTGATTGATTGTTTTGTTTTCAAGTTTGTTTGTTTTGTTTTTTTTTGTTGTTTTTTTTTGTTTTTTCTGGTATCCCATATACATTTATTATCATGAAAAAAAGAGAATATATCAACTTGTCCAAAAATTTACTAAACAAACTTTTACAACAACCAGAAATATCGAATCCAGTTGGGTTACAGTTGCAAACAAAAACGAAAAAAAAACCCTTGAACAGCTAACAGTTATAAACGCATTCTCCATTGAGCAACAGCAACAAAAAAAGCGAGAAAAAAATGTAATTATTTATGGTATTAAAGAATCTACTAAGTTATCAGATTCAGAAAAGCAAATCGACGATACCGAAACGGTTCAGAACATATTAACTACCATCGTATCTGATGCAAAACCAAAGTTTGTAAAACGTATTAAATCTATGTCTTCTAAACCAGGACCAATTATCGTCAAACTGTCAGATCACCCACTTTCCAAAAAAAAACTAATACCATACGAAACGCCATCTATATTCATTGATAATATTCAAGTTAAAAGTGTAAAAACTACTCGGTTTTTAGGAATATATATTGATGAAAATCTTACATGGAGACAACACATCGAAAATTTAAGCAACAAAATTTCAAAAAGTATTGGAATATTATACAAATCAAAAAGCTGTTTAAACATGCGCGCTTTAATGCAACTATATTATTCATTTATTCACTGCCATGTTAACTATGTAAATATTGCGTGGGGCAGTATTAACAAAAGTTAACTAGAGCCTCTTCATCGTCATCAGAAACATATAGCACGTTTAGTTCATTCTTGTGATAGACGAACTCATTCAAAGCCTCTCTTAAGAAAAATGAATGTTTTAAACATATATCAACTTAACGTATATAATATTCTTTGTTTTATGTTCAAATGTAAAACGAAATTATTCACGTCTCCTTTTCATAGTTTATTTATGACAATACAAAAAAATAGGTATAATCTACGAAATAATGATTTTTTGATGCAACCATTTTCGAAAACTAATCATTGTAAATTTTGCGTATCATTTCGGGGACCGTTTCTTTGGAACAAAATTGTCTTAAGTAACTTTAATTTTTCCTTTGAATGGAATTACATCGCTTTTATAAAAAAGTTGAAAGAAGTAGTTTTTGAAATTGACAATATACAAATGTTCTTTTAAACTATTTGAAATTCTTTTTATCTATTATTTATATCGGTTTATATGATTTGTAATGTATGATTTTTCTTGGTATGATTTGTAACTTAATTATTTACGATCTTCAAGCCTATATTGCTATTATACTATCTGTCCAATTATCTTTAAGAAATTTTTTGTGAACTTTTTATTTTTTTGTAGTTTTTTTAATTTACATCTTGTTATTCTTTTATTATTGCATAACACTTTTTTATTTACTACGTAAAAGGTGATTTTAATTTCCCGAATATGAAGTCGTCTAATAATGGTATTAAATCTTTCAATCCAAACAATTTTAACGAGAACTTTTGAAAATTTACCAAAACAGTCTCTTTACACAACACATCACGTTCCCTACTTTCCAGATATCTTATGGTTCCCCAAAAAATATGTTGGACTTATTATTTACCTACAACAATAATTCTATTTTAAATTTGTCTCCTAATGCTATACTAGGTAATAACACTAAAGGTCACTTTAGTATTACCTGGAGAATCTTAGTTTCAGAACCGCTACCCGAAAACGAATCTTAATTGTTTAGTTACAACAAAAATGATTATAATTCAATATCAAACTTTATTGCATCAATCGATTGGGATATTATATTTCTACACAAAAATGCGGATCAAATGTTCAATATATTAATCTTCTATTATCGTACTGCTTGCGAATCCTTTATCCCCAAGATTAAAAAAACAAAAAAAAAATATGATCCTTGGGTTACTCTACATATTAAAAGCTTAATCCAAGCAAAAAAATCAGCTTGGCACATCAACTGCTCAACTAAATGGAAGAATAAAGATCTCAAAACAAATTACAATCTTCTCAATCGTTCCGTTAAAGCGGAAATATTTAAAGCAAAAATATTACATGAAAAAGAAATTATATCAAAATCTCAGAACAAACGAAAACTCGTTTACAAATACATTAACAGCAAACTAAAAATTAAAGATAAAATTCGTTCTCTCAAAAATGCTTCAGGTGAAATTACTGAAACTCTTCAAGATATACTTGAACTTCTGAACTCTCAATTCAAATCTATGTTTACTCTTAAAAGCCCCGAAAATTTTCCATTGATGAAAAAAAGTGAAGTTAAACTTAAATGCAATTATAATAACAACTTGGATTTTTCTATTGCAGACATTATTAATGAACTTACCAATCTAAACCCTTACAAATCTTTTGGACCTGACGGGTTGCACCCTTTAATACTTAAGAGATGTGCCAAAAGCTTCGCAATTCCGCTTACAAAAATCTTCTATGAATCTTTCAATTCTGGAATAGTACCAACTCTCTGGAAATTAGCAAATATTAGTCCGATCTATAAAAAAAAGGGAGACAAACTACTTCCTGAAAACTATCGCCCTATTTCACTTACCTCTGTTGCGTGCAAAATATTTGAAAAAGTTGTAAAGAATAAAATCTTGAAGCACATCAATGATAACAATCTGCTCTCTACAAATCAACATGGCTTCCTTCATCATAAGTCTTGTGTAACCAATCTAATAGAGAATTTTGATATTATTTCGTCTTCATCGAAATAATATCAAAAGTCTATATAGTTATAAATATAATATAGTTGCATTAAAGCGCGCATGTTTAAACAGCTTTTTGATTTGTATAATATTCCAATACTTTTTGAAATTTTGTTGCTTAAATTTTCGATGTGTTGTCTCCATGTAAGATTTTCATCAATATATATTCCTAAAAACTGAGTAGTTTTTACACTTTTAACTTGAATATTATCAATGAATATAGATGGCGTTTCGTATGGTATTAGTTTTTTTTTGGAAAGTGGGTGATCTGACAGTTTGACGATAATTGGTCCTGGTTTAGAAGACATAGATTTAATACGTTTTACAAACTTTGGTTTTGCATCAGATACGATGGTAGTTAATATGTTCTGAACCGTTTCCGTATCGTCGATTTGCTTTTCTGAATCTGATAACTTAGTAGATTCTTTAATACCATAAATAGTTACATTTTTTTCTCGCTTTTTTTGTTGCTGTTGCTCAATGGAGAATGCGTTTATAACTGTTAGCTGTTCAAGGGTTTTTTTTTCGTTTTTGTTTGCAACTGTAACCCAACCGGATTCAATATTTCTGGTTGTAGTAAAAGTTTGTTTAGTAAATTTTTGGACAAGTTGATATATTCTCTTTTTTTCATGATAATAAGACAAAATAATATCAAAAGTCTCTATTAGATCATCGCACCAGTTTATAGATGTAATCTACCTCGACTTTGCTAAAGCTTTTGATTCCGTACCTCACACTCATGTTAAAATTAAAATCATTCGGAATAAACAGCAAACTACTACAATAGATTGTTTTTTTTTTTTTGTTTTTTTTTATTCAACCATATCAATAAAATTTACAAATTTCATCGTAAATTAATATAAATTGGTTAGGTGTCACTCATATAGTTACAAACTAGTCAATATGGAGTGACACCTAAAAAACATAAAAATTTCCCGAAAAAATAAATAAATAGAAAAAAAAAAAAAAAGAAACAAAAGCAAACAAATAACAAAAAAAACAAAAGGAAAAACTCAACATCTGTATATATAAATAAGAGAGAAAAGAAGAAAAGATTGTTAAACAAATAATAATGATATATGTAATAATAATAGTAATAATACAAAATTATAACAATAAAAATAAAGTACCAATAATATTAAGAATATTATAATACAATATAAATTGTATGTACAAATCATAGATGATAATTAGATATAATAATAACATAAAATGTAACATTAATAACACAATAATAAATAAATATAAGATAGGTAAATAATAAATAAAATAAAAATCAAACCACTTGTTCGTTAAAGAGATTATATATTGAAGACAACTACAGTTCAGAGAGAAATAAAGAAATACACTCCAACAATATATTTTTAAATTGAATTCTGTTGAGCAGTAAAAAATTCGTAACAAGTGGATATTTTTTCTTAGACTTTTTTATTAATGCAGGAATACACTGGTTCCATTGAGAAATACATTGTTGTTTTATGGGAAACTTACCATATTTGATTGTGTTGAAAAAAGAATAGTATAGCTTACTATTTTCTGTATTCCTGGTGTGATGATTATGAACTTCGTTTGTTTTAATAAAAAAATTTGAAAAAGGGCTTGATAGTTTGTTTTGGAGAAAGTCAAACACAAAAAGACAATTATAAAACTTTACAAGATTATGGAGTTTTAGGATTTTTAGTTCAGATGCGCGTTGTAAACTAGCAATGTTATTAAGTAAAAAGTTTATTTTTTGACCCCAAACAATACAACAATAGCAAAGGTGAGAAGAGAATAAATAAAAATAAATTATTCGAAGAGTTTGGATAGGAACATAGTAACGAATTAGAGTAAGCATACTGTTAGCTCGTGTAAGTTTTTTTTTTAGATGATACAGTTGATTATACCAAGATAGGTTTTCATCAAGATATATTCCAAGATACTTTATATATTTTGATGGAAAAAGTTTTTTACCGTTAATTTTAATTTTAATATGATCAATAGTTTTTTGAGGGGAATGAAAAAAAATGTATTCAGTTTTATTGACATTCAAGGAAATACGGTTACTATTTAACCAGTTACATAAGCGATGAAGATCTTGATTAATTTTTTTAAAAAGAGTCGTGAGGGATTTGTTGATATATAAAAGATTGGTATCGTCAGCATAATGATGTATCATAGAATTTTTTAATGAACAAGATAAATCATTTATATATAATAAGAAAAAACAACGGTCCAAGAACGGAACCTTTTGGAACGCCATATTTAATAACTTTATGTGTGGATTCAAATCCATTAATTGAAACAAACTGCGATCCGTAATATATATGAAGAAAACCAATGATAAGCAATACCACGTATTCCGTAGTAGTTTAACTTTTTTATTAGAATGTTATGATCAACCGTATCAAAAACTTTTTGAAGATCTATGAATACACCACAAGCAAAAGAACCACTGTCAATTGCACCACGAATCATTTCAGTAATGCTAATAAGAGCGTGAGAAGTGGAGTGATTTGAGCGAAACCCAAATTGTCGAATATGAAAACAAGCAGAAAAAGTTGAAAATACGAAAAAGTTGAAAAAGTTGTAAATACGAAAATACATAAGTTTTTCTAAAAGTTTGCTGACATTTGATAATAATGAAATTGGTCTGTAGTTATTACATTCAAGTTTTGAGTCTTTTTTATGAATTGGGATAACAGAAGCAGTTTTTAAAATATCAGGGAATACACCGGTTGTGAATGACAGATTAAATAGTTCAGAAAGTACAGAAGAGATATCATTTGCTAGAGCTTTAAAAATAGGTATTGGAATGCTGTTAGGTCCCGAAGCCTTGCTGTCATTAAGAGAATGAATAATTGATAATACTTCGTTTTTGTCTGTAGGTTTTATGAATATTGAATTAAGATTAGGATTTTTAAGATATTTATTAAAGTCAGTATTGGATAAGTGGATCTTATTCTGTAAATCTTCTGGAACTGAAACAAAGAATGAATTAAAAGATTCCGAAATTTTAATGGGGTCGTATATCATGGAGTTGGTAAAAGATAAGCATGAAGGAGATGAGTTAACTCTCGAACTAATGTTTAAAAGGTTTTTAATACCATCCCATGTAGATTTCAAATTTTTGGCATTGTCAGAGAAGAACTTGGAGTAATCGTTCTTTTTACTACGACGGGTGAGAGTAACAAGTAAGTTTCTATATGTTTTATAAGATTTTTCTAGATTGAGTTTGTTATTAGGATTCTTTGCTTTAAGAAATTTGTTAAATATTTTGTTTCGCATTTTAATAGAAGTCAAGATTCCTCGTGTTATACAAGGTTTGAGACCCCTTGATAAGCAGCGATTGCTGACTTTTTTTAATGGTGCATGTTTATCTAAAAGAGAATTGAAACTTGAAAAAAACTCTTTAAATGACTTATTAGTCTTACGTTTGTTGACATTGATTACATTAGGCCAGCTAATTTTTGAGAAATCACTACATAATTCGACGCAATTTATTTGTTTTAAATTTCGACAAAAAATGCGGCTTTTACGAGTATTAATTTTGGTTCTATAAAATGGATGTATTAAAAATTGGGGCAAATGATCTAATACCGTAGAAGTAAAATTACCTGCAAAAATATATGTAGAAGTTGCATTAGAAAATATGTTATCAATTAGAGTTTTGGAATGATTTGTAATTCTTGTTGGCAATGAAATAAAGGGAAGAAAGTTATTTAAAGCAATAGTGTCTAAAAATTCAGAGACAGAATTATCTGAGTTTGCTAATAAAAGATCGACATTAAAATCACCTATTAAAAAAGTAGTTTTGTTTTTTTCCATAGATGGCTTTTCAAAAAGTGGAATTAAATATGATTTAATAAATTCTGAAATATCCATACTAGGATGGCGATAAATACCAATAATGATGTTTGATTTTTTAGGAATTATGATTTCCACAAACACAGATTCTAAAAGCTTTGGTTTAAGCATATTAAGATCATATCGAAGTTTGTAAATTAATGTATTCGATATATAAAGTAAAGCTCCTCCAAAATAAGATTTTGTCGGAGTGTGCTCATAAACATAACCGGTAAGATTTAATGGGATAGTTGGTAGAATGTCATTTTTTAGTTTAGTTTCAGTTATGCCATTAATACTGAATTTATGATTAATAAGAGATAAAAGTGAGTTTAATTCGTCAAAATTTTTAACAAGAGAAGCAATATTTAAATGAAAATGATAAAAATTATTTTTGCCGATGCTAGAAAACTTAAAACTTTCTATGTCCGTATATTTACAATTAATAGGGTTTTCTTCGAGGTTTACGTCGTTGTCATTGCTGTTATTAAGTTGATGGGAAATAAAATTATTAAGTTTATATTCTATTATTAAATCAGTAAGTTTATATTATATATAATCATAAAGATTAGACTGTATGGTGTTTGGGAAAGATGATATGTTGTTTTCGAATTCATTATTATGAATCAATTTATTATAATTGTTTGCAGGTGCAGCTCCTTATCTGATAAAGTACTGAATGGAAAAATTTTTACTCTAGATGAAATACAGAACCAAGATGTTTTAGAGTTTTTCAATATTCTAAATTCAATATCATTCAGACGACAACATTTTTTATGAAAAAGGTTTAGGCAATGATTACATTGAAGGTTTTTATTAATTTTTTTGAAGCAATCTTTGCAGTGAGTAGACGTTTAAGTGGTACAGTTTATAAAATGAAATGATTGAATGAACCGAAATAAGGAAACAAAGAGTTATATGAAAAGCAATATAACCAAAAATAATAAAAGTAGTAATAGTATTTATTAACAATATAAATATAATTCAATTGATAAAATAGTAAAACAAAAATAATATTTATTTAACAGTTAAAATAAATAATGAAAAAATACTATTAATAAAGTAAAAGAAGAATAACGTAAATATGTATTAAAAAAAAGTTATAATTGGTTAAATGATAAGTTGTAAGTATAAAATAAAACAATTTATATTAAAATAATAATAAATTATAAATGATTATAAGTAAAATATTATAGTTATAATAAGTGGAAAATATAATAATAAATTATTAAGTTTATACTTTCTATTATAAGTTAATAAGTAAAACTATAGTAACTAACCTAACAAACTATATAGATATATAAAAATAATAATAATAATAATAATAATAATAGTAGCAATAACAATTATTATAATAACAATAATAAAACAATAAGTATATATAATAATAAAAAATATAAGAAAAAGGAAAAAATTAATGAAAACAAACAAGTAAAGCTAGAAAAAAATGATAATAATTTCAAAAATAAGAATAATTACATTAAATTAAAAGCGTATTTTAAGATAAACAAACTAAATTCTTCTAAAGTTTCACTACAATCTTCTGGCACTACTAATACTTTTTCTTCTTTGTTTTTTCGTCTTTCTTAGTTTACTTAATTCTTCTTCTTTTTATTTTTTTTTTCCGTTTTTTTTAAGTTTATTAAGTGTTCCTTTTTTTTTTTTTAATTCGAAGTTATTTTTTTTTTCTTCCCTTCCTTTTGTATGACTTTTTAAGTGCGTTTGTTTAAAGACGATCTTAAGACCGCTAACAAATTTTTTAAGCTTATAAAACAAAAAATTATTTACTTGTTATTATAATTTGGTTTTATCTTTAATTTTTATATTAATTTTTTTTTTCTTTTTTTGATTGATTCTTTCTTAGTAGGCAGAAAGCAACGCGATACAATTAACAATACTAACTCTGACTGGGTTGATGTTCTTAGTGGTGTTCCTCAAAGTTCTGTTCTCGGCTCCTCTTTTTTTTTTTTACAAACGATCTTGTAACGATCGTGTAACTTACAGAAACTTCTGAAGTATTTGCAGACGATACTAAACTTTTTTCTAAAACTTCATCGCAGACTAATTTCGTTGATCTGCAGGACCCTCTACGCTTAGTATACGAGTGGTCAAACACTTAGTTACTTAAATTAAACATTTCAAAATGCTGTGTTATCCATTATGGTAAAACCAATCCTATGTATAGCTACTTTTTGCAAAATAACTAAGGTATTAATGAAAGCTTAAGAAGCTCTGTTAAAGAGCGCGGTATAGGAGTCATTTTTTCATCTAACCTCAAGTGGAGTACACATATTCAATCAGTTGTCTCCAAATCTTTACAAATTCTTGGTATGCTAAAAAGGACATTCACTATCGTTGATGATAAAATGTCTCTCAAATTATGTAAAGTGTTTATAAGACCACACCTTGAATATGCAGTGTCTGTTTGGGCCCCGTATTTAAAAACTGACGTAGCTTTGGTTGAATCTGTTCAACGTAAAGCAACAAAATGGGCTTTAAACTTGAGAAACCTTCAATACTATGAAAGACTTAAAAGACTAAACATACCATCGCTCGAGTTTCGGCGCCTACAATGCGATCTAATACAAATTTTTAAACTAATATATCGATTTGATATAATAATAATATATATCAACCAAAATTTATTAATTCATTGTCACGTGGTCACCATCTTAAAATAAGACGTGAATATGTTCCAAACTGTCTTCCAAGACACTACCAATTATATAGTAGATTAGCAAAATACTGGAATGAACTACCCGAGCAAGTAACTTTATACTCTACTGTACTTTCTTTTAAAATTAGATTAGATAACTGGTTGAGGATAAAATTCGGAACAAATATTTATAAAACTGGTTGTTTATAGTAGGGTGTTTTCCCTGCTCGCTGTATGTATATATGGTATGTATATTTTACGGCTACAACTATAATAATAATAATAATATATATACAAAATTATTACGTATCAGATTGATGAAAATACATTAATATAATATTGATACATTAATGTAATATTGATGCAAACTTTAATATAGATTTTGGTATAATAACTACTATATATATTTATTTTTCTAAACTTTAATTCCTAAAAAAAGGAAATCAAAGATAATTTAGCGTTTTTGGGAATAAAACTCCAAAAAAAATCTTTTCGCAGATTCCCTTAGCAGCGCCATTTGGCGTATATCTATATCTATGTAAAAGTATCAGAGAATAAGTTAGCAAAATATTAATTTATAAATTTATAATTCAATATATATATATATATATATATATATATATATATATATATATATATATATATATATATATATATATATATATATATATATATATATATATATATATAATATACAAATAATATATATTCAGGTAAATTTAAAAATAATTCTTTTGTAACTAGCTTTGTAATTACTATTTCTACTTTTATTATATATTTTTTTATTTTATTAATATTTTTTTAATTTTTTTTATTTATTGCAATCATTTTTACAAACCAAGAATATGCAGATTTGCTACTCGTTTAAACGACGAAATTCCATTTAAGTCTTTTAATTTTTGATTTTTCTATGTTTTGGGGTCTTGTGACATAATTGAAAATTCAGAATCCCGGTTTTTAGTTTTTTGAATATAATAGTTATGGAAGTTATTTGATCGCAGATTATAACTTTGAGAAAATGATGACGAATATATGTCTAAAAATGAATTTGGTAGTATATTATTTTTATATTTGAACATAAAAAAAAGAATCTTATATAAATTAAGTTTTTCTAAGTTTAAGGCTTTCATATTTGTTATCGCATTAGAAGGATTGTCCCTTCTATTTATAATGAATAATAAATTGCTTTGCAAGCCTTTTTAGATGACTATGAATTAGACTAAAGTAAAGTTTTTTTCTTGAACAGAAATCAAGAAACGGGCGACATTTATATAAAATACCTATTGCAAAGATATTTTTTGATGTTTAATTTGTTTGTGTTTTATTAATTGCTTCTCTTGCTAGTGTAAGTTGGAGAATTTCAGGCAGTTTGCTGAAAATTTGCTGTAAACGTTATAAAATATAAATAAACGGCCACCAAAAGTATAATGAGCTCAATTTAGGCAGCTAACTGTTTTATCTACAAAATAGTAATAATTAGGCAATTATTAAATAGTATATTTTATTTGTTTTTTTGTTTTCGTTTTGAATTTTTTTTTTATGATTTGCACAATTTCGTGCAAGTTAAATTTAGCAGATTTATTCAAAATGAAATACTTAATTCATGTATAATTTTTTGTAAATGTTTTGCTAGCGATTAAATGTTTGACTTAGAGTTGGATTACTTGTTGGAACATAACATGGGGCCCGCGGCTATTATCAGCAACAGCGGCCATAACAGCTTCCTCGTTATGTTTTTGGTACTTCTGTCTTTTTTTAGAGTCCATAATCACAATAACAAACTTAATTAAAAAATTTTAACTTGTATATTCTACTATGATGAAACTATATTTTTAAAAAGGTGAAATTTGAATTCAAATATTGCTTAGTTAAAAGAAATCCAGCCATGCGGATAATTTCGCAGCTGTTGCTTTAATTTTGTTGTTTCGTCTTAGAAATGTCACTAGCAACCTTAAAGATGTCACTAGCAACCTTAAGAATGCTTTTAAAGATAGTTAAAGCCATAAAGGCATTCAAAATCATTGTTAGGTAAAAATAAAATAATGATAGAAATTTTTTACATCAAAAAAGTATTTGTTTGATATTGTTATTATTTTTTTACGTTTCCAAATTTATTTTTTAAACTTGGGTAAACGATTAGTACTTCTTTCAAAAAAGTGTCGTGCTTCATTTATGTACAGTTAAGAGTAAAAGTTAAGTGTAAAAAGATTTACGTTTTTTCACTTTACGTGAAAAACCGATGTATCGTAACTTATTATAGCTTTTTTAATATAAATATTTGGACTACCGACAGACAACAGTAACTTGATGCGGAAAGGTTGTACTAAATTAAAAACGTGAAACAACACTTTGATTTAATTAGTGTCCGTGTGATTTTTTTGATGCATAAGGCTGTTTGCACGAAATGCTGCCCGAAATTCTCCAACTTACCTTATGTCATGTCCACAATTTGAGTCCAGTTTGTTGTTTTTTTTGTCGGTTTTTTTTTTTTTTTTTTTTTTTATGAGGGGGTGGGGGATTGGGAGGAGGGGAAGGGGGAGGGGTGGTGTTAACATAGACGCAGTATTTTTGTTTACAAAACTTTGTTTTGCATAATATATTTTTAAAAAAAGCCTTTTTATTTATATAAATTTAACTGTAATTTACCGGTAGCTAAACGTTTATACTTTACAAGAATATAATCAGAATTGAATCCCCATACCCAAATACATTGGAATCCAAGCGTGCTAACTAAAATTTTAAAATTTTAAATTATGAAATTATTAAATTATGACTGATATAAAATTACTCTATTCATAGGTGACTTTGTATCGCGAATTCGGACGTGTTAGACTTGATATGCGGGGTTGATAAGCAGGATAATGTTTTGATTGTTAAAATACTTTTTGTCGATTCTTATATTGGTAATTTCGCAGTAAACTGAAAAGCTCTAAAATATCATCGAAATTTATTAATGTATACATTTTTTAACGTTTAATCGTGTTCTTGAACTTTAAAATATGACTTATGCCACTGATAAAAGCAAAATTCAGGATCAACCTTTCCCTCTTCCTTTAAGTAATGATACAAGTACAAAGTCAGTTGCCAAAGTAATTGAAAAAAAGTTTTCAAAAAGAGATGTTATAACCTCTTTATTTGCAGGGGCTTGTGCTGGTGCTCTCGCTAAAACCGTAATTGCTCCATTAGATAGAACAAAAATAATGTTTCAGGTCTCAAATACGCCCTTTACTTATGCAAAAGCTATTGAAAATCTTTCAAAGAGTTATACTCAGTACGGGCTACGCAGTTGGTGGAGGGGTAACAGTGCAATGATGGCTCGTGTTATTCCCTATGCTGCTATTCAATTTACTGCACATGAGGAAATTAAAAGATTATTAGGAAGTGTAAACCATGAAACTTTGCCTCCACTAAAGAGGCTATTAGCAGGTTCAATGGCTGGAGCAACAGCTGTAATTTTAACTTATCCTCTTGATATGGTTCGTGCAAGAATGGCTGTATCAAATTTTTCCAAATACAAAAGCCTTAGACACACGTTTGCAACAATTTATAAAGAAGAAGGAATTCGAACTTTTTATAATGGTTTTATACCAACTGTTATTGGTATTTTGCCTTATGCTGGTGTTTCATTTTTCGTTTATGAATCGCTAAAGAAACATTACTATAATAATAATAACCATGAAATTTTAATTATCAATAGATTGCTATTTGGTGCTATTGCTGGAGCTTGTGGCCAAACAGTGACCTATCCGATGGATATTGTTAGAAGAAGAATGCAGATAGATGGAATTGACGGAAAAGGTTACATATATAAAAATATATTTTGGACACTGTCTCATGTTTTAAAAACTGAAGGTTTTATTAAAGGTTTCTATAAAGGTTTAAGTATCAATTGGATAAAAGGACCTATTGCAGTTGGTATTAGTTTTGCAACCTATGATACAACAAAGTTGTTTATTAACGTAATAATAAATGAAGCAAAGGAAATAAAGGAGTTTATATAAATATTAGTTCTGTTTATTTTTGTTGCTGTTATTTTTTTACTGTAATTTTAAATGTGTTTAATATAAGCTTTACCTTTTCATGTTTCGTTGTAATTTTTTGATTGAGTCGCATTTTATGTACTTAAAATAAAAAAAGCAAAAACAAAACTAAATATATTTAAAATTAAAAAGTGTTTCACAAAATATTATTGCATAATTATGCAACATCGTGAAAAGCTAAGGAAAATGTTTTTTCCTTTGTAACTCATGTAAATAACATGTAAATAAAGCATTTTGTATTCTTTTATTGTGACTCTTGTCTCAATAAAATGAAATTTTTTATTTAAAAAAGCATGGTGAAAATGAAGCTTAAAAGTATAGATAATATTATTTTGATAGACTCTTCTTATATTTTAAGTTTCAATGTTTCACAAAGTAAATTCTTTTTTAAAAATTCTTAATTTATGCAAACTATTTTGTTCAAATATACTTAAAATTTTTTTTTTTAATACACAATATGCAAGTTGCATTTTTAATTTAATTAGTTTACATACATGAAATACTAGTCAACCAATTTTTTAAAATGTTTTTACTACAAAAGGAATCAAGTTAAATTTAATCAAATTTAAAAATTTATCACATCCAATGCTTTTAGTTTTTTTATGTTTTATATTTTGTTTTAACTTTTATTTTTTCACTATTTTTATCAATTACTGTTATTATTAGCAAATTAAAAAGAAGTTAAAAATGTTTAATAAGATAAGTTTGAAGAGTATAGATTACTTAGGTGCTGTGAATGCAAACCCAGATGATTTCGAAAAATTGACTCAAGTATTTTTAGAAGACATTGAGTTATGCAATATTAAGGTGCCAGAGTTTGATTTTGGTTTTCAATGGTTAAATGTAAAAGAAAAACTACAGTTTAATAAAGATCTGAAAGGAAAGCTCTGTGTGCTAGATTTTTTTACTTATTGTTGTATTAATTGTATGCATATATTACCAGGTAAGTTTTTTTTTAACACATAAGCTGTTTTATATTTTTAAACCATTTTTTTACACTGATCTGAATTAGTGATGGATCCAAGGGTTGGAGGGTATGCAACCCCCCTTTTTACCAGAATCTGAAAGTTCTAAAACATCTGAGAAATTGAGGACCTTTTTTTATTATTTAGGAGGCGCAAATGTGGTACAAAATACAAAAATATTTCAACATCCCCCTCCCCGTTTCCTTCCCTCACCAAAAATTCCTGAATCCGTCTCTGATCTGCATAGATTAATTTAAATATAATTCGTGTTTAAAGTTTAAATGTAGTTCTTATTTTAATTACTGCAGTTATACTGCAGTTATTATAAAATAATGATAATTGACAATTAAACTCAAATAACTTTTTTACTGGTAATTAAAGTTTAGAATTTTTAATAGTTTTAATTTTTAAACTTGCTATGTTGTGCTTTATTGATTATTAGAATAAAAACAAAGTTTCCAAATATCGTTTATAATCACTAGTTTTTCCATAAATATATTAAATTAAAAATATCTGTCAGGATTTTGATTTGTTCAATGTTCATCATTTTTTTATAAACTGTCAAATAGTATTGTATTTAAAAAACAAAAAGGATTATGGTGTAATGAAAATTTAATGTAAAATGATTCATATAGTTTTTAAATCAGAATCAGAATTATTGTGCTCACCCTGCTACTGGTAACATCTAACTCAGCATGACCTGCCATATCTTCTGATGCCTTGTTGAGTTCCCTTTTCTAGGCAATCCTTAGGTATCAACTTAGATGTAAAATGCACCCTGGTTCAGAGCTCTTGGTTGAGTAAAGACTAGAAAAATCAAAAATATTTCATCGTACATTCTTCATTTCCCTTCATTCACTCATGAAATTTTAACATTTATAAAGCATTGATCTATACATTTCATTGTGTCTATAGAAAGCAATTTGCATTCATCTGTCCACTAGGTTTGATTTAATGAGAACACACATTCAATATGCCCATTTTGTGGTGAAATGGTGAACAAGTATTGGCACATTTTCAACAGATTACCTTTTTTTATGCATAAATTTGCATGATTTTAAAGAAGCTTTTTTCTTTTATTCATAAGTTTGCATGATCTTGAAAAAGCTTTTTTTTTATTGGTAAATTTCCATGATCTTGGAAAAGTTTTTTTTTTTTTTTTTTTTTTTTGCATAGATTTGTATGATCTTAAAGAAGTTTTTTTTTTAATACATAAGTTTGCATGATTTTTGAAAAAGGTTATTTTTTTTATGCATAAATTTGCATGATTTTTGGAAAAAGGTTATTTTTTTTAATGCATAAATTTGCAAATAGATTTGTATGATCTTAAAGAAGTTTTTTTTTGCTTAGATTTGCATGATCTTGAAGAAAGTTTTTCTGTCCAAGATGGTTTAGTAGTTTTAGGTATTCATTCTGCCAAGTTTCAAAATGAGAAGATCTTGTCAAATATTCTTAGTGCAGTTATTCGATATGATATCTCTCATCCTGTTGTGAATGATCCAAATGCTGTTCTTTGGAATGAAATGAATATTCAATGCTGGCCAACACTGGTTGTTGTTAGTCCTATTGGACAAGTACTTTTATATTTAGTTGGAGAAGGTCATAGAAATTTCTTATTCAACTTTGTAGAATTTGCATTAAAAAAATACAGAAATAAAGGTTTGTTGGTTATTCAATGTTTTTTTTAATGATTTTAAGAATAAGACATTAACTTCTAAATAACAAAGTTAATGATTTTGTAAATTATTATTGAAATATGTGTATTAACATGTGTCAATTAGCAGCAATGGTAAGTTTCTCAATACAGGGTCAGACTGGTACTGAGGGGCCTGGGGAGGGAAACATAGATGGGGCCCTTACTGTTGTAAAAAATTTAACAGAAATAAGTTAAACCTTTAATAACATAGTTTTTTGTTATAAAGGGATAGGAAATTTCTAATAATGTGCATGCAAATTTCCATATCTTTGAACATGCACTCCGTCCATGACACATTTTAAAAAATAAATTCATACGCAAGGTTTTAAAAATATAGTAATTCTAAATCACAGCGCTGCACCACTTTATTTTCTACACATTACTTCCATGTTAAAATGGATTTATGGTTATGGTAACCAAATATAAAATTTATTGTTATGAGTTGTAATTTATTGTTTAAAGAATTAAAAATCAATATAAACATCAACAAATAAAAAAATGTTAAATATTTTTTATATATTTAAATGTTAAATATTTTTTATATATTTAAACATATACTTTATTATAATATAAATTTTTTAAAATTATATATACAAAATTTTCAGAAAAAAATTTTTTCTTAGAAAATGAGAAATTTTTTAGATTAACCCATTTTACCAATATTATTTATTGCAATTTTTACCTATTATATTTGCAATATAATTTTTATAAATACAAAAAACTACTTTTACTAAACTACGTTTACTAAGAAATAATAATATTTTAAATAATAAAATCTCCAGCCCCATTAAATATTTCTGAACCTCTCTTTTTTGGGAAGTAATGGTTTCTTATAAGCAAGTACTTATTACTATAATTATTATTACGTTCTGAATGTCTTTATAAAATAATTGTCATAAGGAGGGGGGCCCAATTGCTTTTTGCATCAGCACATTTTTATCCTCTCCATGGCCCTGGGCTTATATAAAATATTTACACATGACTTGATTAAAACATTAAATTTAATGTTAATTTTAACAGGAAATATTTACTTAAACCATGAAGAAATTTTTACTTGAAAAAATAAAAAAATAAATAATTATAACACAAATAATGTATCCAATGGACCGATTCATATTTGAGAAATCCAGATTTTAAATCTCATTCTTAAACGTCAATGAGTAATGGCTCAGAGTCAAAATTAGATCTTCTAGTATTATATTTACATAAATTTCCTAAAAATTGGCTGTAAATATTAAAAGAAATTATTTTTAGAATTGTTTATTACACAATAGAGTATTCTGCAGTTTTAAGGCATTCCCACAAATGGTGTATCAAGTTACCCCATACTTACTAATAGAAAACAATTGTTATATTTTTAGTGTCAATTTGTTTTTTCAATAATTTTATTTAATAGAGTAAAGAGCTTATGGATTGTAGTTTACAAAATAATGATACTTTCCAATTGACACATTGAATGTCATACCTTAAAACTTAGCAACTTTAAAAACTTATAAATAACTCTATAAAAACAGAAAAATTTGACTCCTCACAGGCCTAATGATATCAAATGGTATAACTTTTCTTTCAAAGCATAGCTTTAGTAGTTTGTTTTTTTTACCATATGAAAATGGTTGTCGCAACTCAAGTTGCCTCCACACTTACAATCTGGATGGTGCCCTACTCTCCCCTACATTATTTCAAAATATTGTTATAACTGCAACAGAAAAGTTTTAAAATTCAAAGTTGTTATTTATTATTTTTTTATCGTTTTTAAATTTTTGAATGCTAGAGTTTTCCTTTTTTTACCCCCTGTAAGTAAAATTGTTGCTCTTCTCTTCACTTTCTTGAATTAGAAATGTTATGTTATTGTAATGTAAGTAGTATAAATGTTTTTAAATAAATGAAAATTAAAACAATAAGTTTAAAGAAGGTATAGTTTTTTTATTTTTATTTTTTTATTAATTTAACAAAAAGTACCAGCTCTTGCTTTATAATCTTTATGTTTCTTTATGAATTTATGATTGTACATTCTTCCACATTTTTTTAAATTAAAACTTGATCTGAAATTGTTAAAACAACATTTATGTGTTAGGTATAACATGGCAGGTATAGATAGTGTATTTATGTGAAAAAATATTTTTATGAAAATAAAATTTTCTTTTTCTTTTTTATTTTTTCTACAAAAACTAAGCATTTAAAAACACAAGTAACCACAAATCTATAACGAAAATCTGCAATAGTATACATACACAGAAATGTACAGCAGCATACTTCCATAGTATATGCATAAGTAGTATACATACAAGCATTAGTAAATTGTAGGTACTTAATATATATTGTCTTTTTTTTGAATAATTAATTTTTTTAATACAAACTTCCAAGAAGGCTGTTAACACTATTATATATCGTAGGTTGAGGCGAGCAAAATTATCTAAATAACCTGATATTTTAATTTTCGATCTGGTATATGAATTAAATAATATCCGATATGAAAATAGCAGACCGGATATCTGATCTTGTTTTTTTATAAATTCGGATCTAGATCAAAAGTGTTTAATAAATTAGATATCCCAATACAATCCAGTTTTTTCTACTTATTTAAAAACAATAATTTTCCAGGTAATGTTTCAGTATAGCGATGTAAAATAAATTTATCTTTTAGCTTTTTGATAATGTTCATAATGTTCATAATGTTAATGTTCATTAGTCATAACATAATTAAATGTTTATAAATAACAAAGATTAACTTTATATTAATTATTATAATATCTTTATGTTTTATATTAATTATTATAATATCTTTATGTTTTAATTACATTTTTGTTTTAATTTATTTCTTCATTAATAGTATCATAACTTTATATAATTTAAAATTTTATATAAATCAATGTTTAAGTGTTAAAGAGAAAAAGCATCATTAGAAGATAAATATGACAACATTCAATACAGCGATAAATAAGAGATTTTTGGAGTCAGAGAATGGAATCAGATAATGGTCACAATAAAGAAAATTTTTGCAGATGCTAATTATGCCATTGATTGTATATATCGTATGTATGAGTGAATAATAATCTAAGAAGGTGTAAAGAAGAGGACTCAGTGATTGAATTGTAAAGAAGGGGACTCAGTGATTGAATTGTCATTCAATAGTTTAGGAATATCAGCAGTATTTTGATAGTTGTTTGTAGCAAATAAAAAGCCATTTCAAGCTACAAGCTGTTACAAAAGAGAAAACAGAATCAAGATCAGTTGTCTGTTCTAAACAATCAAAAAGAAAAGACCTTTTGTCAAGACAGGAGTATGTCATTTGAGTCATTGCTGATGACTAATCAAGTTGATTCAACTGCAAATAGAGCCACTTTATATGTAAGGTTATTAGGAAGATCATTAATGTAGATATAATGTAGAAATAATACAGGACCAAGGATATAACCTTGCAGTACTGTTTTAGTTATTGGAAATGAAAAGGAGTTGGCCTTCAAGGATTACTTTAATAATCTCAAAAACTTTCCCTAAAACATTATATAAAGCAAGCTTATGGAGAAGATCAGCATGCCAAACTTTATCATAAGCTTTATCATATGTCAAGAGCAAAAGCCTTTGCCTTACTGCTTCCATCTAATGCACATTAGATCAAAAACTGTATTGATTGTCAGAGTGTAAGCTATTAGATTCAAGAAGGAATGTTCGAAACCTGTTGATTACTGACTCAAAGATTGACTCAAACTCAGTTGATTAAAGACCTGGCTAAAAATAGAGGCTGATTTAGCTATAGAGTTGGAGAGGTCAGACTGTTTTGCAGAATTTAAACCACAGATCTCATTTTCCATTAGGCAGAAAAAACAAACAGTTAAGAGAGAATTTAAGAGAGCTCTGGAGACCACTTTTGTAAGGCAATGACAGGAGTGTTGACTGGACCACAAGACAGAAGATTTTAATTGAGAAATGACTAGCAATAAAGCCAGAGTGATTTGGATGTAATGGATTATTAGTAATAGAGGAAAAGTTCTTTGGAAATAGTTTTGTCTTATCCTTGGGAGAGGGAATAAGACCCATGAATTAAAGATGGAATATTTGACTTGGAATAATGACACTTTGTTAATGACACGTTAATGTTAAAGACTTTTAATCTCTAGAGGTTGACGGTTGCTAAGCTGCAATATTTTCTAAACTGAAAATATTGAATCTTAGCATTAGACAGCACCTTTTTACATTGATTACTTGTAATAATAAACTTTGTTCTCAAGAGAGTTGTTCTTTTGAAAAAGATGAAAAAAAAAATGATTATGCTTAAAAATAGGTGCTGAAGGTGAAAACCATGGAATTGAGGTTTGATTTAAAACTGCGCAGGAGTTTAAGGGTATCAAAATCTTGAAATATTTTTCACTGCTTATGCATAAATTAACTGGTTATGCATAAATTAACTGGTTATGCATAAATTAACTAAAATGTAACTAAAAATGATTCCAAAAAATTTGAATAAAAAATTATGTTACTAAATTTTATTAGGAATTGAGATATTTATTGAGGTTTTGATAAAATTTTAATGTTTTATTAATTTTTAATTTTTATTTTAAATAAAAATTGTTTTTTAATTATATTGCTAATTACAGAAATAATTTATAAGTAATTTATAAGAATAAATAAAAGTCTTTGTAATAATTTAAAAGTCTTTGTAATAATTCAAAAGTTTATAATAATTTAAAGATATACAGAAATAAAAGTTTATAATAATTTAAAGATATACAGAAATAATAATTTATAATAATTTAAAGATATACAGAAATAATAATTTATAATAATTTAAAGATATACAGAAATAATAGTTTATAATAATTTAAAGTAAATTTAGGTTTGTTAAGCAGTCATGCACTTCCAATTCAGTTGGAAAAAAGTTCTTTGAAGTTTAAAAATTTGAGATATCCTGGAAAGTTAACAGCATCTCCATGTGGAAAAATGTTAGCAGTGTCAGATTCTGGTCATCATCAAGTTTTAATAATCGAAAGAAATGGTTATGTTGTTAAAAGAATTGGTACAGGTTTTCCAGGCTTCAAAGATGGTGAAGCGCACGTTTCCCAGTTTTCTTCACCCCAAGGTTTGTCATGGATTGAAAATGTTATTTTTGTAGCTGACACTGAAAACCATTCAATCAGAGAGGTTTGTTAATAAAAGTTTATAATATCTTCCAAATTTTTTTAAAGATCTTTAAAAACAGCTCTGTTTATAAAAATTAAGTTTTTTCTTTTATGTTAATATTGGGTGGCTACTTCCTCTGAAAAATACGAGATTTCAAAAAGAAAAAAAGCAAATGTATGGGAAAGTCCTGGAAAAAAAAAGCAAATGTTTGGGAAAGTCCTAGAAAAAAATAGCAAATGTTTTGGGAAAGAATAAAAATTTTTTGTTATACGTAAATATTTATGCAAAAATTCTTCTAAACAAAAACTCTGCAAAATAAAATTAAAATAACATATTAAGAATTACATATTAAATATTTTTTACTTATAAAATGACATAAAATATTAAATATTTCATTAACTCAAAATATTTTATTTAAATTATTTAAAAGTTTCTTTTTATAAAAAAAAAACTTCTGAAAAAACTAAAAAAACATTGAAAATTTGTTGAAATCAAAATCAAAATCAAAATCAAAAAAATCCAAAATATTGAATAGTCTACAACTACAACACGCAAAAAATTGGTTTTTGTAAATTTTTTTGTGATTTTGTTATCAAGGCTTCCTACTCAAAGACCATGATCAAGGCTTCCTACTCAAAGACCATGATCAAGGCTTCCTATTTAAAGACCATGATCAAGACATGATCATGTCGATCATGACCACGATAAAGACATGGTCATGACCACAATGAAGACATGATCATGACCATGATCAGGTCTTGATATGGACAAAACCTTAAATTATTAACAGGCCCAAAATTTTAGTGTCTGTATTTTTATAAAACACTGTCATTTTCATCTAGATATTGCTAAGGAGTGAAATGTTTATGTTTATTAAGTTTGTATTTTTAATTGTTTCAAAATGCTCTTTTCATATTACCATTAACAATAAAACTAACCTTACCTTTGAAACTAAGTAAAAAATTTTCTTGACAGCAATGCCAACACATTTATATAATGAGAAAAGGCAATATGACAAAAAAAATGTGATAAATGAAACAAATGTGTAAACTTCTCATCTATGATTTGATAGTTCAAGTTTCAAGTTTTAATCAAACAACTTCAATACTAAAAGAACAACAACTGAAAGAAAAACAACAACTGGTTTTATAAAAAAAAAATAATTGTTGTTTTTCTTTTAATTTATAAAATGTCAAAATCTATTTGAAACATGGTATTTCTGATCGACAAGAGAGAATGAAGAAATCAAGAGCTGTGTTTATTGTCTTTATCATAATTTATCATAATTTATCATAATTTGCAGGATTTTTGTTTCAAGGATGTCAAGTTAATTTTGTCAGACACAATAATTAAGCTTATGTTTAATTTTACTTTTAAAAGTGCAGACATAATAATAAAGTTTATGTTTGACAGGTAAAGTTAAGTCAAGTATGGAGCTTTTTATTACATTTAAAAGAACATTTAGAATCTGGTTTTTTGTTTTTTATGGGTAGAATATTTTGCATAAAATAAAATATTTTAAAAACATTAGTTTGTTTAAATAGACGCTGCAAATTTGTAATAGAATGAAATGCAGTTAACCAATTAAAATTTTTTGATATTGGTAACTGAAATAAGTGCAAGTGTAATCTAAAAATTTATGCAATTGCACTAACAAATAGAAAAGTGGACTAATAAGTTTAAACATAAAAAGAAGAGGTAAGCGAGGTAAGAGGCATTTTTATTTCCCTTGTTGTTTTGTATATAAAGAGTTTTTTTGATTATTAAACATTTTTTGATTTTGTTTTTAAATTTTTGTTTTAATCTGAATTATGTAAAAATGAATAATAAAATATGTTTTTAAGTTATGTAAAAATGAAAAATAAAATATGTTTTTATATTTGATAAATAAATTACAAAAAAAAAAAAAAAAATTACTTTTTTTTACATGAGGTTATTAAGACGAACAACAACAACATGAAGTTATGATGCAAACTAAATACAATATGAGATTCAGACCAACTTTTAACGAGTAATCTTTACTTAATTTATTTAATTTAGAAGAACACCTGTTAATTTTTTTTTTCACAAACAAATTCACCCCTTACCAAGGCTGCAATCGACCACCTATTAAGTTAAAAGTTAACAGACAACAAAAATTGAAGAGCAAGAAAGCAGTTGCTTAAAGAACTGTAAATTTTATGAGTCAGGCAAACATGTCAACAAAAGAACCAATCATGTTAGTATTTGCAAAAAAAGAGAGAAGTGCATGAAACGATTATACATAATCATTGCAATAATGGGATAGAGGATCAGGTTTAATAGCTAGAGTCCTACAATATTTACAATTTTTAAGCTTTTAAATTTTATCTAAAACAGAAAGGGCCTAATTAGAAGAACCAGCTCAAATATAACAAAATTAATACAAAACAAATAAAAAAAATAAAAATAAGAGATTAAGAGTTAAGAGTAAGAATATAATAATGTGAGGCCTAAAAGCATTAAAATTGTGTTTTTTCCAAAATTGTTGGAGCTTTTGAAACAAAATTTTTGAGTCTTTGAGACATAAGGGTCTATAAGTACTATAGCCAAGCCAATCAGTGTGGTGAGCGTTTAAGTTGATAATAACAACAATCTTGGCTAAAGAATTATGAGAAAGGAGAATGATAAAAAACAAAGAGAAAGGTGATTGAGTGAAGAGGTGCTAAATGAAAGAATAATCAGAAAATTCAAACCTGATTTCACTGCAAATAGGTTCATACTTAAGTATATACCTAGACCAAGCATGTGACTATTAGACCAAGCATGTGACTATTAGACCAAGCATGTGACTATTAGACCAAGCATGTAACTATTAGACCAAGCATGTGACTATTAGACCAAACATGAATTATAACAAACTATTATATGTGTATAACATATTATTAATATGTAACATATTAGAACAAACTATTAGAGGCATAAATAAAAAGATCTGAAGATGAAACAACAGAATTTATATTAGTCTTAAAATGAGAAAGAAGTTGAATTTCTCATAGGATAAGAATGAATGGATGAAAAGTCACTTTAAAGATCATGATTATTTGTAAAGTATAGATTAAAACAATTTGATGGTAATGAAAGTTTTTTTTTGTTCAATATTTTTTGATAATAATGAAAGGTTGTTTTTTTTTGTTCACAATTTTTTGATGGTAATGAAAGGTTGTTTTTTTTGTTCAATATTTTTTGGTTCTTTACTTAATTATTTTTTAATTATTAGAGAAAATTTTTAGTACTTGCTACAGTGTTAGCCACATTTCAAACTGGATTCACCACCACCAAGCTTTACCACTACCAAGTTTTACTATTGGGTTTTATTGCACAACTATTTTTTTACAAGAAATTTTAATATGCTTCCTGATAAAAATATTTTCAAATTTTCAATTGTTCTTAATATATTCTAATTTTTTATTTTTTTATATTTACTATATAGTTTGTTACTTTTTATTTTGGTTTTCTAGTTTTATTTTTAGTTCTATATATATTTAAAAAATTGGTAATAATCATTTAATAAATAAAGAAAATTTACTCTTTGTTTTGTTTTTTAATTGATTATTACATCTTTTAAATTGGATTATAATATCTTTTAAATTTGATTATAATATCTTTTAATTTGATTATAATATCTTTTAAATTTGATTATAATATCTTTTAGTTTGATTATAATATCTTTTAAATTTGATTATAATATCTTTTAATTTGATTATAATATCTTTTAAATTTGATTATAATATCTTTTAAATTTGATTATAATATCTTTTAAATTTGATTATAATATCTTTTAAATTTGATTATAATATCTTTTAATTTGATTATTACATCTTTTAAATTTTCTTCAAATTGAAGCTAAAACTATTAATAATAATTGTTTTTTATATTTAATTTTTTTTTCAAATTTATCACTAAAACTCTTGTAGTTAATTATCTTTTTTATTATTTGTATTTATAAAATTTAATAAGATATTCTGATGTTTCTGTTTTAAGATTAATGTAGCAAATTGGATAACAAAGACTATTGTTGGTAATGGAAAGCAAGGAAAAGATAAAGAAGGTGGGAAGTTAGGAATAGAGCAAGAGATTAGTTCTCCTTGGGATGTTGTTGTTGGTGCTTCCCCTGGTACTCTATTTTTTTATTTTTTTTTAATAAAATGTTTTCTATAATTAAATTAATATTTTACTTTTTAATTTTTTCATTAGGTTCTGATACAACAGATTGTGTAAATAACTGTTTATACATTGCTGTTGCTGGAACCCACCAAATTTGGTGTTATTTTTTAAAAGATGGTCTGTGGCTTAAAAAAGGGTAATTAATTTAAAAGAGTAAAAAAAAAGTTTTTTTCTCTTTTTTTTTTTAGTACAAGCATTTTATTTTTTTATTTTTAGTTATTATATGAGTTATTGTGTTGATTGCTATTGATTGTTTTGATTGTCATTGTTTCTTTATTGTGGTGTTGCATGATTGCTCTTGATTTTTTTTTTGTCATTTTCTTTGTTTTTCTGTTCTTATTGTCTTATTGTCGTAATCTGTTATTTATATTTATATATATATTTTTTTTCAATGTTTAATAAAAAGTTTAAAAAACTTTTAAAATAAAATATCCATTACAAATGTTTAAAAGTAATAAAAATAATTAAAAGTATTAAAAATACTAATTTAATAATCAATATACTCAATAGGCATCAAAAAAAAGAAGTTGCACTAAGGTTTGCTGGGAGTGGCGAAGAAGAAAATCGTAACAATAGTTATCCTACAAAAGCTTCTTTTGCTCAACCATCTGGTTTAGCTATTATAAAAAATCAACTTTTTGTAGCAGATAGTGAAAGCAGTAGCATCAGAAGTGTTGATTTAAAAACAGGAGCTGTTAAGGGAGTTGTTGGTGCAGACAGAGACCCTACCGTAAGTAATTAATAAACTCTATTGAAGTTATTATTTAGTTTTATACACCATATACATAAATTTTATTTTTAATTCAAAATCATTCATATGCTACTTTGAAGCTTCAGAATTTGCTAAAAAAACTGATTATGACAGCCCTAGTCATGACATAAAACTGATATTGCGGCTGGTAAGAATCTTTTGCTGCTGTGAAGGCAACTTACCAAGCAGAATAAAAACTCTGTTATATAGTTCCCAATTTCATAGGAGAAGCTTGTAAACTTTGGATGGTTATCTTTTTAATGCTAGTAACATTATAATAAAATCCTGATTTGCTAAATAGGGTTAAATCAGTAAAGGTCTTGTTATGAAAAATTGCTTTGTCACTTCTAAAATGTCATATTTAAGTGAACGGCATCATAGAAACTTGTAAAGGTTCGATGAAAGTTTTATCTACCATATTTTTTTGACATTAAAAAAATTAAAAAACAAGACCGGAAATATTTTTTTTAAATAAAAAGATTGCCTGCTCTTGTCAATATCCTCAGACAATTTAGCAGCTCTTCTTGTATGTTCTACCTATTTGTCAGTTGATGTAGCAACACACCTCGCATGTTCTACATAAAAATCAGTTGATATAGCAACAATCCAAATATTATCTCTATCATCTCAGTGATTTTCTCTATCATTTCTCTATCATCTCTCAATGGTTTCCTCTATCTCTATCATTTCTTAATGACTAAAAATCTCTTTATATCTCAACCCTGATTTCTTCAGAAAATGTTGATTCTTTGTTAAAAATTTAAACTGACAGTTGACAATACTCTCATAAAAATCTTTTAGGTAAGCTTCAAAACACCTAAAACCCACTTTTAAAACATTTTTTTAATGATAATTTTTTTTTTTTTTTTTTTTGTTAATTCACCTCCTCGAGGCCGAGAAGGTCACTACAGTGAAGAGGTGAAGAGGCTATCTAATTGTGGTTATAACCCTCTCTCAACTCTATAACTCTGAAACATGAATTTTGACAAACATGGCCGCTGCGCAGAGAAACAAGTTGAGCACAGTATTAACAGGGACATGGTGGGAATCAAACATGGAACCTCTTGCTTATAAAGCGAGAGGTTCCATATTCGATCCCTACCAATTTTATAGCACTATAAAGTTACCTACTCTAACCTTTTAAAAGGTTAGAGTAGGTAACTTCATAGAGCTATAAAAATATTTTTATAGAGTGTAAAAGGTTCCCCAATATAAGGATGATATTTGGTATCATTATGATGGCCGCAAAATGCAAGATCATTTCTACCAAGAAATATTATTGTTTTGATTATTGGAACTAATTTTTTTGGTTATCGGAAAGAAGTTTTAAATGAGAATAATATAATCAACCTTAATATTATTACTTTTAGAGTTGCAACATGAAAGTAATGCATAGACCTTTAATGTAAAACCAAAACAATAAACCTTTCATGTAAAACCAAAACCAAAACTTTTCATGCAAAATGAAGACAGATCTTTATTTAAAACACAACTTCTATTTTTTTAAATCCGGAACAGCATTACCCCACTCTTGATGAGGCTTGAAAACTAAATTAGTGTCTAACGAAGTACAAGGAAGACAGTAAGCTCCATCTTTTTTGCTAAAATAAGCTAACCAAGTAAGCGTGCCGAGCCATTCAATTTTAAATGATCTTTTCATATTAGAAGATATTGGAAAAACAAATATAGAATTAGGACAAAATACTTTGTTTACCATATCTAAAAAAATGGCATTGTCTTTGCCAGTGGTTAAGATACAACAGGCAAGATGCATTGAAGCATCATATAAAGAATTTGAGTCTTTATATAAAGGAATATTTACTGAATTGGAATCAAATGACTCAAAAATTTTAGAATCTACAGAAGGTTCAAAAGGCAACTTTATGAAAGAATTGTTGTTTTTAAAGTTAATTTTAGATTAGATTTTGACATGTTTTTCAGAATTAATTTTTTCTGTGAAAAAACATCAGACAATTGTTATTCGTTTCAGTTTTAGGACTAAAAAAGTGTAATTAAGTAGCAACGATATTTGTAGTCAAATTCTTGTTATCACATAAAGTCTGAACTTTTTAATATTTGGTAAAAAATGGTTAGGTGACCAGTAAATATTGTTTTGCATTACTGACATAATATCATTATTACATCATAAAATATTTTGGTTTTTAGTAGATTGAAATGGAAAAATAATTGGATTAAAAAGTTTTTTTTTAATTTTTCTAAGCGGAAATATTGGAATATTTAAAACTGATAACAAATGTTGCAAAACTTGCCAGGGGTGGGGTTTGAACCACGGACCCTTAAATAACAAAGCAATTTGACATAAAATAGAAGAAAACATGTTAGCTTGGCAGTTGATCAACGCTTTCATATACATAACTTCAGAAGCTGATTCACTGTTAATTAATTTAAATTGATCTGATCATTCAAAAGAAACTTAGCCTGTGTTTCTTTTGAATGTTCACAGTCAATGTTTAGCCTTTGTCATAGGCTATTAACACACTGGAGAGATTAGAAAAAATATTGTTTAACACAAAGTGAGTACCTTGCATAGAAGGAAACTTTTTCAAACAATTTATTCAGAGTTAGAAGCCTCAATACATTAATTGTTTTCAGAGAGAAATTGCTTAAAAAAGAAGCTGAACTGTACAGGGAATTTCTATCTTCAGATGACCTTGAATAAAAAAAATATGCTAAAACAAGCTCAGTTTATTTTATTTTCTAGCTGGAAATATGAAACACTTTTAACTATAGTAAGAGTGTTTTGCCTTCTTCTTGCTTTGGGATAAAAAAATTTATTTCAGAATTTTTAAAAGACTGACTATATGGCTGCAATGGACACTTGTTATTTAATATTTTCAACTCTTCATTTAACTGATTTTTGTATTTGTGAATATTTAGCAAATGCCTAGCCTTAATTGCGTTTGAGACTAAAAAATTTATTTTCCTTTTAAAACTTTAATGTACTAGCAAAGCCCTACAACCACAAGTGTTTTATACAAAGTCTTACAACATCAAGTGATGTATAATAAGTGGCATATCAGAATTTTTGTAAATATTGAATGATTTGGAGCAACTAAAACAGTTGTTCTAAACTTTACAAAATTGATTAGTTATAAAAAAACACATTCTCTATCTTTTTTGAAACATTTTTGTATTTTTTTCCGGAAGGTTTGTATCAGCTGTAGCGCAGTAGTAGTGCATTTGCCTCAGAAACAAAGGGTATGTGGTTCAAACCCCACCCCTGGCAAGTTTTGCAACATTGGCTAGGAAGGAGGCATAAAATTCCAATTTAATGCTCATCTAGGTCTGTGATCTGTAAAGTCTTCTCAGGACACCTAAATAAAAAATTTAAAAAAATTGTTATTTTAATAAATTTTTCAACCAATCATTTATGATTTAGAGTACAAATATGACAAATTTTGCACTTTCTACAAATTGATCAGAAAAATTTGTGAAAATTAACCAATAAGTAACTATAGAGATCAAATAAGTAACTATAGAGATCAAATAAAATCAAGTTTATATTAAATAATTATTTTTGAGTTTATATTAAATAATGTTTCAATTTCGTTGAATATCAGATTTTAATTTCTACTTTAACTTTTTATTTAGAAAAAAAGTGAAAAAGAGATACACTTAAATTTAATGATGCAAAAAAACTGATGCTCGCATATCATCAGTGGCGACACCCTAGATCTGCCCCTGGGTAGAGTTGGGTTTTTGTCTTTTATTTTTTTTTAATGCTTCTGATTTTGTTACTATATTTTGTTTTGTGTGTAAGAGAAAAAGCTTCACGTAGAATGTGAAAAGAAAAAACCTGTTTAGATCAAATTAAATAATATAGTTAGGTGAATGAGTGATCATGAATGGACAATGCATTTGCAAATTTTTTTAATCATATTTTTGAATGACAGTATTTAAGGTTGATATAAAAATATAAATCTTTTAGCAGCATCTAGGGTTAGATTGGTTTTTTCAAGGGTTGATTGATATTTAGGGTGTGACTGGTTTTTTCAAGGATTGATTGATATTTTAGGTGTAGTTGGTTTATTCAAAAATTTCTTTTCCTTCATTTTTCCCAAGAAGATTTTTTAAAGATTGATCGGTTGATTTTTTTAAAGATTGATTGGTTGATTTTTTAAAGATTGATTGGTTGATTTTTTTAAAGATTGATTGGTTGATTTTTTTAAAGATTGATTGGTTGATTTTTTTAAAGATTGATTGGTTGATTTTTTTAAAGATTGTTTTAAGATTTTTCTTCTTGAACTAATTTTATGATTTAATTTATCCTTAAGCTCATATCATCTCTATGTTAATTCTCTGTAAATTTTTTGATTAGTTAACAAGAAATCAGCAGCTGTTTTTATCTCTGTTTTATCTAGTATCTGGACAAAAAAAGAAAAATGTTTTTCTTTTTATATTATTTCACCAGTCATAATTGTGGCTATTTTAAATACTGCTACACTGTTACATCAAAACAACTGTGTTAAACACAAGAACACAGTATTACACGGAATGTTACAAAAGAGTACTATGCCACACCAAATATTACACATAAACACTGTGTTATACCAAATGTTACACAAGAACACTGTGTTACACTAAAATAACTTTAAAATGCAGATTTAACCACATTTTAATATTTCCATTTGATTCATCTAAAATCAATTTTTTCTGATTTAAGTTGCTCTTAAACTTTGCATTTTTTATTTTGAAGTAATTTATCCCAGCTTTACTGAAATATCTCTGCAAACATGCTTTTGTAAATTTCATTGAAGTTTACTAAAAATTTTCATTACTTACATATTCAATATTTAAAATTTACATTTTTTCTACATTTTTCCACATAACTTTTTTTTTTTATTTTGTCAGTCATTTTAATTTTCTTACATCTAGCAAATTTTACCAGACTTGTTTGCTCTTAGTGAGACTAATTTATATTCTTCTATTCTTTCTGATCTCAGTGTTGATGGGTATTACTATTCTTTGATTTGCAAAGACTCCAATGCTTAGCTTGGGGGTATACATACGCATCAATTCACCTATTTGTTGTGAAATCAGGTTCGAACCCTTTGACCATTTTTTATGTACTTTTCCTTAACACCACTTCATTCTATCACCTTTCTCTTTGTTCTTTATCGTTATCTTAAGACTTCACTCTTATAGATGTAGTTTCTGATCAAATTGACCATGCCCTCTCTCTTTACCCTCTCTGCCAATATTGTTGTTGTTGGTGACTTTTATGCTCATCACACTAAATGGTTTGGCTCTAACGCCACTAATCCTGATGGCACTAAGGCTTATAACTTCTGCATTTCTCAATCTCTTATTCAGATAGTTAATTTTGTGATTTGTTTTCCAGACAACCCTAATCATTTACCTTCACTCCTTGATTTATGTCTGATCTCTGATTCTAGTTTGTGTTCAATTTCTATTTTTTCTCCTTTAGGTGGTTCTAACCATGCTATGATCTCTAAATCTTTCAGTTCATGCTTCCTTTTTGGACTCTCCCTATCATCGCACTACTTACTACTTCCCTAAAGCTGACTGGGATTCTTTTTGTGATTTTCTTTGTGACAATACTTGGGCTGATGTCTTTTCCCTCATAGCTGAAAAATGTGCCTCCTATGAAACCTCCTGGATTCAGGCAGGAATGGATGCTTTTATTTTTTTTTTTGGTTCCAAGTCAAACCTCATTCTACTTCATGGTTTTAATCATAATCATTTTTTTTATCTTTTCCAAAAGAACAACTCATGAGAATAAATACCTATTTTTTATTGCAAGAATTCAATGTAAAAAGGTGTTGTCAGATGCTCCATTCACTAAATTTTGCATCTTATTTCAAAAGTTAGGCTCTAGAGACTTTTGGAAAATCTTCAACAGCGTTGTTAATAAATGTCTAACATTCCATTTTTTATTCATTTGACTGATCTTATTACCTCTCCCAAGTATAAGGCAAAACTATTTGCAAAGAACATTTTTTCTAATTCGACTCTCAAATCTTATGGCCATTCTCTTCCTTCCATTATAATTAAACAGGTTAACCCATTGTTAAACATTCAAATCACTCCAGTTTCCATTGCTTAAGTTAAATCTCGATTAAACTCTTCTACGGCTTGTGGCAAGTCTTATTTTCCTGCCTGCTTGAAAATAACATCTGCGAATCCAATTTTTAAAAACTCTGGAGACCATTCTGATCCCCCTCTGGAGAACATTATGATCCCTCTAAACATTCTGATCCCTCTTTGGAGAACATTCTAATCCCTCCAAACATTCTGATCCCTCTTTGGAGAACATTCTAATCCCTCCAAACATTCTGATCCCTCTCTGGAGAACAATCTGATCCCTCCAAACATTTTTATCCCTCTCCGGAGAACATTCTGATATCTCCTGATTTGATTTGTTATTAGCAAAGTCTTTAAGTCAATAATTTTCTCACACCCCAAAGTCAAATAACTTGCTGTCAGACAAACAATACAGTTGTTAGCTGCTGTGACTGAAAGACTTTAATGTGCACTAGATGGAGGCAGAAAGGTTTTAGCTATTGTTCTTTACATATCTAAAATAGACAAAAATTGGCATGCTGGTCTTTTCCGTTAGCTTGCTTCTTATGGTGTATCTATGGTGTAGGAAAGTTTTTCAGATTATCAAATCTTTTCTTTCTAACCACATTTCAAAGTCATCCCTGAAGGCCAACCCTCTTCTTCATTTCTAGTAACTTCTGGGGTACCTCAAGGTTATATTCTTGATCCTGTTTTGTTTCTTATCTATATTGATAATCTTGGTGACAATCTTACATCTAAAGTGGCTTTATTCACTGATGACTCAACTTTAAAGTTTTGACAAAAAATCTGCTCTTTTTGATTGTTTGCAGCCATCTTGAATTTGATCCTACAAATATAACAGATTGGGGCTTCTCACTGAGTCTTCTTTATGTCTTCATAGATTTCACTGCTGATCTCTCATGGAAACCATATATACAATTGATAGCTAAATTAGCATCTACTAAGATTGCTTCTTTTTAATGTGCTCGCCACTTTCTTACTCCTGATTCCATTCTCTATCTCCACAAATCTCTTATTCACCCCTGTATAGACTACTGTTGTCTTATTTGGACTGCTTGTTCTAATGATTTTATTTCTCTTTTAGGCAAGGTCCAAAAATGCGTTGTAAACATAGTTGGACCACTCTATCTGTTAAACTCTTGTGTCTCTCTTAAGGTTCTAAAGTTGCAGCTTTTTCTCTCTACAAATACTATCATGGTCACTGCTCAAAGGAGCTATCATCTTTTTTTTTTTTTTTTGTAAATTTATTTGCCTTCAATAAAAGAAATTAAAATTACAGAATAGCTTTATTACAAATATAATCGGCAGGACTTCCAGAAGATCATACTATCTTATCATGAAGCCCTTTACAATAGCAAATATAATAATAATAACAATAAAATCAAATTAATCAATAAAAGTAAATCAACATAAACTATATATAACTGTGCATTTAAAATATAAATATACTGGATAAATTATATGAAATATATGAAACAAAAAAACTAAAAATAAGAAAAAATATTTTCTGCTGAAAAGATAACTTCTTTTAATTTTCCTTTGAAAGAAGTTAAAGTCCATTTCAATGACAAATCAAAATTTGGCATAACTATTTTATTCCATAACATATTTTATTCCATAAATAAGAAGAAATAATTAGTTGTTCAAATTTAGTTTGGCAAAAAGGTTCTTGTAGATTTTTTCCATTGCGAAGATTTATTTATGGGTTTTACATTATAAAGGTTTATAAATACATCAGGTGAAAGGTTTATAAATACATCAAAATTTTTACATTTAAACATGAAACATAAAATATTATAAACATTTAGTTCGTATACATTTAAGGCTTTCATTTCTCTCAGAAGTAGTTTTGAATTTGAAAAATGATTTACAAAATTAATTAAGCAAGCTGCGTGTTTCTGATGCTGATTAAGAGATTTAAGTTTAGTTTTGTGCGTGCTTCCCCATACAATATTTACATAATTTAAATGGCAGTGAATAAATGAATAATATAGTTGTTTTAATTGTTGTTTATTTAAAATATGTTGAGCTTTATATAGAATTCCAATATTTTAGCAACTTTCAAGAAGATATTATCGATTTGTTGTTTCCAGGATAAGTTTTTGTCTACAAGAACTCTGAAAAGTTTTGTAACTTTTTCCTTTTTTAGCATTGTATTATCAATCATCTATAGTTCACATTAATCGTCTCTAGTTTTTAGTATTGTATTATCAATCATCTCTAGTTCCATTAACCAAAACTCATTCTCGCTTTACTCGTCATTCAGTAAAGTTGTAATCTTTTACTGAATCTGTCCCTGAATGCTCTAAAAACATTTATTTGTCTAATTTTTTTCCCCTAACTTCAACCTTTTGGAATTCTCTACTATTTTCATTTCTATTTTCTGACTCATACAACCTACAACTTTTCAAGTCTTCTGTTACCATTTCTTTGCTCTTTAACTCTGTTCTTTGTTTTCTAGTAACTCATAACTTAACATTGGTTACTTGCAGCCTTGTTGAAAATGAATCAGAATTAAAAAAAAAGTTTTACATAATTTAAATAGCGAAAAAAAAAAATTTTTTTCAAACAAAAAAAAAGACATAATAGTAAAAAAAACATTTGTTGTTTAAAAATAATAATTTTTTTTTAAATATTCATTAAATATATTTAAATCACTTATACTCTGCCTTTGTACTATTATTTAGTTTAGTAAAGATGACCATTTCTATTGACATTAGTTATAAAAATATTCTTCTTTATCTTTAAAAGATTATAAAAATTTTCTTCTTATTATTTATTTATTATTATTATGTATTTATTGATAGTAGTCTTAAAGAGTATGTAGCAATATATTTTCCACAATACTTAGTTAAAAGTCTTCCTTGGTTAAATGAATGAATGCTTTGAATGAATAAATATTTTTAGAACTTATTTTCATATGGTGATGTTGATGGAATAGGTTTAAATGCAAAGCTTCAACACCCGCTTGATGTAGCAGCTGTTAATGGGCATTTGTATGTTGCAGACTCTTACAACCACAAGGTATACTTTATGGCTATAATGTTATTAAAACATTATTTTGATAATTTTTTTCATGTTTCATTCACAGCAGGTGAATGAAACATGAAAAAAATTTTAGGTTCTTTGTTATGATTGTATGTTGTAAGTTTTTATTGAATATAATTTTTATTTGAAAATTTATTTTCAAATAGCAATTGTTATTTTCTTATTTATATTTTTGTATGTACTTAATTATTTACCTATTTATAATCTATATATAATGCAATTTTTTGTTACATATAATTTATGTTACACGCTCTACTAACGTTTTATGCCTGCTACTTTGTTTGCATTTATCTTCAAACTAAGTTTTGTGGTTTTAATTACATTTTTAGTGCCTTTATGTTTTTATTACTATATACTGATGATAATTCATGTATCTTTGTGTGCCCAAATTTTTTTGCTGCTTTCAAAACATGTGTGTGTCTTAATTATTTTAAGCTTTTTGAAAAGATATTTTCACAACAGCTACCTCTCTATAAATATGTTGACATAAGTTTGAATAATGTTGACATAAATTTGAATAATTCTACATAAATTTGAATAATGTTGATGCTTTTTCAAGTAGAATTTAAGTTGCAGTATAAAAAATGTTTAAAAAAATTTTTTTTTTATTGTTTTTTGTGGCATCAACTATTAATAACATAATTCAATCTAACAGTAAATAATATCATATTTATCAAAATAATAACGCTGAGATTTGAAACTTTTTTAATATTAAACTTATTTTGGGTATTTATGGTGTTTATGGTGTTGGGGTGCTTGTAATAATCTAATGATTGAATTTTTTTAGTAAGTTATAAAAAGGTGATTCCAGTGAATATATATGTTCATGTCCATAGTTTTTTAAATAAATCATTTTTCTTCTTTTTTCTTTTTCTTTTTCTATTTTTTAATTGGTAGAGTTATGGAATCTTCGTCAGGTTTTTATAGTTCTTGGATAAAAATTCCACATTTTTTTACAGTTATTTTCTTGTATATTAGACATTTTGGTATTCAGTTGTTCTACTTTGTGGTTAAACATTTTTGATATTATATTCTCGCGTAAATCGTAAATAAATAGACTCCTTGATATATATATATATATATATATATATATATATATATATATATATATATATATATATATATATATATATATATATATATATATATATATATATATATATATATATATAATTAGTATAATGACATATCTATCAGTAAAATACAATTACGTTCTTGTGTTCTAGATTAAAGTTGTTAATATGAGTAATCTCTCGTGTACCACATTGGCTGGCAATGGTGTTGTAGGCATTAAGAATGGAGATTTTTTATCGGCCGAATTCAATGAGCCAGGTGGTATAATTTGTCTCGATGATACAATTTATATTGCTGATACTAATAATCATTTGATTCGAGTATTAAACCTCACAACTAGATTAGTATCGACGGTAAGTGTAATTAATTTGGTTTCATAATCTCATAATTTGTCGATATTCCATGGTAAGTTTCCATGGTAAGTTTCCATGGTAAGTTTCCATGGTAAGTTTCCATGGTAAGTTTTTGTAATAAATCTAAATCATAATAGTGTCTTTTTTATATCAAAAATTTTAAAAATTGGATCTTTGTCTTAAAAAAAAATTTAATTTTAGCTTGAAATTTTGGAAACGGATAACTTTGATGGTTTTCCTGTTGCTGTATCTAAGACGTCGGAAAAATTGTTGGTTGGTGCTAATACTTCTGTCACAGTATTGGATCACAAAAAATGTAATCTAAGCAGCCATTCAACTTTCTTTTTACATGTTAGTCTTCCGACGGGTTTTCATTATACTGACGAAGTTGATAGTAAATGGCAGCTTACTTTATCGTCGGAAGCAGGTTGTGTGTTTTTTTATTTTGTATTTATATTTATTTTTTTTTTTCATAGGAATAAATTTTTTTGTTATTCTAAATGAAATTTTCTCATCTCTTTATAAAAAAATAAATTATTAGTAATAGACGTCAAAACAGGGACTTTGAATAAAGACGAAATAAGTCTGACAATCCCTCCTGGTTTTTCTTTCGTTCTAATAAAGGTTTGTTTACTTCTTGTATCTATTGTTTTTAATAAAGATTTTTATACATTTATGCTTTTTTTTTTAAACATTATTGATACTTTGTTTTAGGTTGAGCTGATATTATATATGTGTTCTGAAAATGGTCTTTGTCATATGAAGCAATACGTTCTACATCAAAGTTTGATAAACGATTATAACGCAGGAAACAGCATAGTGACGAGTTTTTTGGCATTTTAAAATTCTATACTGTTTCTATACTGTTTTTTAATAATTTTGAAAATATTTTCAGAATATATAATATATATATATATATATATATATATATATATATATATATATATATATATATATATATATATATATATATATATATATATATATATGTATATATATATATATATATATATATATATATATATATATATATATATATATATATATATATATATATATATATATATATATATATATATATATATATATATATATATATATATATATATATAATATTTGTATAGATGTTTTTATACTTTTTTTGATAAATTTGGTTTCTTATGTTATCAAGGATTATGGTATTGATCTCTTTTATTAACAACGGTTGCTGTATTGATGTCTTATATTACCAAGGATTACATAATTGGTTTCTAATTGATACTTAAAAATAATAATAAAATTGATACTTAAAAATAATAATAAAATTGATACTTAAAAATAATAATAAAAAAAACTTTTACACTTACTTTTTGCTAAAATATTAAAGTTACTATTTAAAAATTTAAAATGTCTTGCAGTTTTATATTTTTTAAAAGGAAAATGTTCGATACAAATATAACATAAGACATGAGCCAATATAACATATCAGTAGTATTATATATTTAAATCAAATATTATATTATATTATTTATTTATTTTGTTTATAAATCTTTATTTAAGATTGAACGGCATTACAAGAAATTGTTCAATTTTATCCATCATTAAATACTAAAAAAAAGATTGCTAAAAATGCATCCAAACATTATGTATGGAAAGTAGAATTCTTTCATGGCAGGTAGAGGTCGCTGTACATTAAACCAGTTCAGAAAAAAAAATGAAAAGTTAATTGGCTAGGTGTTTAAATGATGTTAATTGATGAAAAAAATAACTCCACAAAATTTCATGAAAAATCTCTAATTACCAGAAACAGGTTGTTACTATGCAAAATTAGGTATCCGTGGCAATTAAATATAAAAATTATCACTTTAATAAGGAGCGCAGACCACATTTTAGTACTCTTGTTAAATTTCGTAAATACAATACTAATGTTAAATTAGTTAGTAATTTTGTCTCAGAATTGGCTATTCTGGCCCACTGTTCATATACATATAAAATTTCACCACTGGCATCAGAAACATGTCATCTCTTGTAAAGTATCGTTAGTTGTTTTAAACATAATAAAATTAAATTGAAAGCCGGTTGAAATCAGTTTAAAATTGGTAAATGAATATACTTCTTCCAAACTGCACCATGCTTCTGTTGAAATGCTCTTCCGCGGTGCTCTGTGATAAGACAGTATGGACATCTGGGGGCAGCTTAATAAGCACAAAAAAATAAAAAGGTTAATCGTCAAAAAAAAATCAATGCTTTAAATAACGTTACAATAACTAGATAGAAAATATGAATAACAAAAAGTTAAAAAAAGGATTTAAAGTTGTAGTTTCAAAACAAAGATGCTCCTTGTTATTTCTTTTCATTCAAAGTACGGAGTATAATAGTTTTCAATATCAATATATAGACACTTAGGTAAGTGTCTACAGAACACTTAGGTAATGTTTAAACATTTCAATTTTTATTTGAAACTCTCAACTTTTTAGTTATCAAATTCATAGTCTTTGTTAAAAACTAGTTTGATAAGGCGATAGTTATAATACCACAATTATAATTGCCACAGTAAACATCTATTATAAAATGTTGTAACATTTTTCTAGTTAATGTCTATTTATGCAATAGAAACTTTTATCTACAGCAGACTTTTAAAGAAACTTTCATAAATTTAATCCTAGTTTATAAATTTCTACTTATATCGCTCTGATCCGTTGCATCCTTGTGACCCCTCCTCCTCCCGTTGATCCATATGTAAGAACAGTACTAAATGAATAATCATAATTTCTTGTTTACTTTGTAAATTTGACCAAAAAAATGTATGATCAATGAGATTTTTTATAAGCCTTTTGTAGACGTTTCTGTAAAGAAACATCTACCCTAATGCTTAACATAACCCTGAACTTAACTCTGACGAATGATGATACAGCTGTATCATGATTCAATTGAATTAACATAATAATTTTTAACTTTGTGGTAAGATATCAGCTCACTAATTTGTTGGTACTTATGAATGGAAAAAATAGTATCCTTTTTTTTAAAACTTTTTTTTCCGTTAAATTTATTTTGCCATTAAAAAATGTTTACTAGGTACAAAAATAGAAATAATATATAAATGGCTGGAGCCAAAAGTAGGCCAAAAATAAAAATGAAAATATTTCCCGTTTTGGGTTTTATACAAATTCAAAATTTAAATAAAATTTCTGTTACATCATAAAATATATTGAAGTTTTATTAAAAACGTAGATAAAATGTAATTTACAATAGTTATTATTGAGAGCGCTTTTTCCGCAAACAATGGTGTTAATCGTCAACGGGGTGATAAGACATTCAATGTCTTCTTCTTGCTCCGGCCAATATTTATAAATCTAATACGTCTTTATTGATATATGAAACGGCAAAACAAAATTAAAAAAAAAAATGCCTTATGGCTCCCGTATATTTTCAAAATGGCTCCCGTATATTTTCAAAATGGCTCCCGTATATTTACAAAATTTTTTTTTGTTTCAGAAACACAACTAAATGAACTTAACTTTCTAAAGCTGAACCCCTTTTTGCTTTGTTTCTTTCACCATTTTAGTGTTTGTAGTTAACTCATTACTACTAGCAGAACATTGAATTTTTTGCAAACTATACATAACAACTATTAGATAAAAATAATGTTATGAATGGGAATTTTCTGGTATTGTTACAAGGTAAAAAAGTAAAAACCTTTTTTAAAAAAATGTCTTTGCATTAAAGCTAAAATAACACAGCAAACATTTTATAGCGAAATTTGGACATTTCATATAAACATTTTGAGCGGTTCACTTTAGTTTTGCTCATTGGTTATATAGTGGACATAGCCGTCTTTACTAACAGGCCTCGTACACGCGTATAAAGAGGCCTGGGGCTGGGGGCCGATAATATTCTAAAATTATTTTGTTTAATTATTGCAATAAGGAAAATAAAGAAAAAGTTTTCCGGCTTCCTAATAAAAAAGAAGAATATACTCGTGGGTGTATACGAATACTGCACCGGACCACACCGGACAACACCGGAGTGTAAAAAACAATCAAAGTAGAGCAAAAAATGCATAAGCTACATTTGCAATATATAAATGCAATAAAAATTTATACAAAAAAAAAATTTTGAATAATTTAATTTTTTATAGCAATTTTAATTGTGCACCCACAAGTAAAAATATGTATTTTAGTGGCAATTTTATCGCATTCGAATATTTCATTCACGCGCGCGCACTCCTATCACATATTAATGGTTTTTAATTTTTTTGAAAAAAAAATTAATTTTAATAAATATTTATGAAAATTAATTATTTTTTCAAAAAAAAGAACATATATATGTGATAGGAGTGCGCGCGCTTGAATGAAATACACGAATGCGATAAAATTCCCACACGTATTTAAATATGTGTTTTGATTTAAGCAAGAGTTATAGGCTTTTTTACAAGATTAATAAGTGATTCTTTTAGACTGCTTGCCCTAACAAAAAACCCTTTGCACCTGCATGTACACTCCACTGTGCCTGTAACTATTTTAGTCAGTCGGTGTATGGACACTCCACTGCGCCTGTCCCAATTTTACTCGGTCGATGTATGCATACTCTACTGCGCCTGTCCCTATTTTAGTCAGTCGAAGCATGAATCACAGTTCCTGTTGCTATTTTAATTCAAATTTTTTTAGCTTTACCAAAATTGTTTTTTATACTCCGGTGTGGTCCGGTGTTAGTCAGGTGTGGTCTGGTGTGGTCTGGTGTAGTATTTGTAGTCAGTCCAGATATACTAAATTTGGCAATAAAAGGCCTCGTGATTCTTGATCAGTTTTTACATGTATCAAACCTAGTTTAATACCTACTCTTCCACATCCATTAAGGACAACTTTTAAAGTTCATTTGTCCGTAACTTTTACAGCATCTTCATCTGTCCGTAACATTATGCTCAACAAACTTGATACATTTTTAGCTGCTGATAAAATTATATCTATTAGCTCATTACAACAGAAGTTACAAAACAAAGAAATTAATTTTGGTACAGTTAATGTAACTTGGTATTTAGCTGGTAAACAGTTGCTGATCATCCAGTTAACAGATTTTGAAGAAAATTGCCAAATTTATGCTTAAAATCAAGAATGATTTTACTTTTGAGGGATACTTTTGTGGGATTAAACATAAAATTGAATCTCTATCTAAAAACAGGATTTTCATAATCGATTCTTGTTCAAAATTACAAAAAGCTCTTAATTTTAAAAATAACTTAACAAAATCTAATAAAATAGAAAATCTTTTGCAACACATCCGTGATATGAGTTCTATTACAGTTGGAAAAAAAAAATACATCACAGAAACTATTGTACGGACATTTGAATACTTTGCAATTTCAAGATCATTTTATTGAAGATTAAGGGAAGATTCTGAACTTTTTTATAAGTTCTTCTTAGAAAATATATACTTGTGTTTTAAATAAATATAGCATTCATTTTTATAAGCGTAGCAAACAAATCAATACTACCATTTATATCGTTTAAAATCTTAGTCAAAATTTTTGTAGAGCTCATGATAATTTAGCTATGCTGAGTGTTTCTGGTTCACTTTCTAAAAGTACAGAAGTAATGCAAAGCATGCAAGCATTAATGAAAATACCTGCGCGTCAAGCTACAATGATGGAGTTCTCAAAGAAAATGACAAAAGTATGTATTTTAATCTTAGATATAAGAGTCTCAGCTTATATAATTAAAAATATAAATATATGCAAATATTGAAAAATATAAATATATACATTAAGAATATCGAAGAAAATAGTATTGAAAAATTGTCTTAACTTACAAGTGTGTTTGTTGCACCAAAACCTATTGAAAGACAAAAGGTGTGTACTTGCCTACAAGTCTTTTGTGATGAAACTGTAACTGCTTTAAAGTCTAACTTTTTTTTATATGTATATATTTCGCTGTTTAAATATTGCTACAATATCAAAATGTATAAATAAATATTCACATGGCTGGGGCAAAAAGAAGAAAAAAACAGTCTTATCATTAAGCCCCGTAATTTACATCGTATTTTTACATTATAAACAGTTGTTTTATAAGATAAATATTTTATAATACCGTTAAAAATTGAAATATACTTATGTTTAATTATCAAAAGCCAAAAAATAAAATTAAAAAAAATAAATAAATAAAAATATGACACAATTCAACAAAAGTCAGTAAAAAAAAAAGAAAAAACCTCAAGGTATACAATAAACAAAACTAAACAAAATTAAATATAAAAGCTGATTTGAAATAAAGTTATAAAAAGAACTATTTGTTAAACTAATTATATTGATTGTTAATCTATAATTATTAATAGGATTAAGAGTTATTTTTTACACTGATTAAGTTAATAATAACAAAAGCAGAAAAAAGCAAGCCAGGTGGCTTCTTCGCAAAGATGAAAAAGATGAATAATAAAATATAAATATATAAAATAAAAACCAGAAAATAATAAAAAAGAAGATAAAGTAAAGTTAAAAGAAAGAAAAAAAAATAAATAAAAAATAATTAATTCAAAACTTATTTCATAACATTAACATAAAAGAAGTAGATAACACCATAATTTTTATTGAAATATTTGTTAAGCTCTGGAAAGTTGTTAATACAAAAGGACTGTATACTGATATTCGATATAAAGATCGAGATAGAGCAGTTAATACAAAAGGACTGTATACTGATATTCGATATAAAGATCGAGATAGAGATCGAGATCGAGAGCAGAATCAACTTCAGAGTATCATTTTTACTCGTTCTTGCAACAATGGCTTAACAAATGACTAACAAACAATGGCTTAACAAATGACTAACAAAGGGCAAACAAGCCAGCAGACAATATCAGTTCACCAGAGATACAGGTGCAGCCTTAGCTCATACGTGTCGTGGATTAGTAGCCCTTACAAAGTTTTATATTGCAGAATTCTTTTAATTATGTAATACTGGAAAAATTTAAAACTTACCCATGAGAAAAATGTATGGAAAACTCCGACAAGGTTCTGGAGGTACATGTTTTAACTAATGTGCAACAAGTAAAAAGTAAGAATTCAACGAGCAAAAGTCTCAATATCAGTATTGATTTTGATCAGACATTGATTTTTTATCTGCAGAAAGTGGACATAATATTTTCTTAGCAGTAATGCTATGGATATATTTGACAATTTGCCTGAGCTAGAAAAGAGTATAAACCTATTGTGCGTGTGTTTTTTTACTTATGAAAACTCTACAACTCTAAGTTACTTAAATTTTCTGTTTGTTTAGTGATTTTGGTAAAAAATTAAGAATTTTAATCTGTCTGAAATATTTCAAAAACTTTGTTACAAATATTGTTGCTACTAAATTTAGTATATATACATATTTAAATATGTTCAATTCATGATTTTTTTTAAAACTTCAGCATATACTGTGATTTTGTGAAAGATTTTGCATCTTATAGCTTAGGAAAGTTTTATCTTTATAGACAAAGTCTTATAACTAAGGGATGTTTTTTTATCTTCGTAGGAAGCTTGTTATGAAAAAAAAAGTTTTTAATTATAAAGATAAATAGCTAAGCTGTAGTTCTCTCACACTAAACGGAAACACTTTTTTAAAAGCTAATGTTCATGCTACGCTCAACTTTTTCTTAGTTGTTTTTTATTGGCCCTCAACCCCAGGCTTCGATTTACGCGTTTACGAGGTCTGTTAGTATAGACAATCATGATAGTGGGCCATTAGTCGCAGCAGCCAAAAAGGCTAGCCGATGACTAGTCACTATATCACATGTTGGGAAGTTATCGGCTGGCCACTTATAGCAATTGCGGTTTCCCAAAATTTTTGAGATTTTGTTGACAAAATACTTCGAAATTCGAAAAAAAGTTTAAAAATGGGTATGACTACAATTTGAACCTCAATCATTTACATCTACTAGAAGCTCTTTTTCAGATCAATTTTGGGGCAAAAGAAAAAAAAAAAAAAAAAAAATGTTTTCATAGATGCATTAAAACTAAGAGTAGAATTAATATCCAACTTTGGTTTTAGATTCAAATTGTTTTTTTATTTTACTGAAAATTTCAGTTCGAAAGTTTTATTATTTGCGGCGTATCTTAGGATACAGATCCGGTACTTTTTTGCCCATTTTACTCATAAAGTAGGCGCAAGCGCAATGAATTCGATAATTTTTTTAACTTTTTTTAACACTCAATTATTTATAATAACAATGCACAAAATAAATTTTTTATTTAAAATCAGTTAATTCAATATTTTATTTTAATGGTAGAGAAATACTTTAACTATATAAATTATGTTTTTTTCCCCTCGAAACAAGGAATCACTTATAGATTCATGAAAATATTAACTTGAAACATTTTACACGCTTATGATGCGTTTGTTTTACAGACTAATTTAGATAATGCGTTTGTTAGATTTTTTAAGTTTTTGATCATAAATTAATTTCTTATTTGAATAAAAAGTAGAAAATTTATAAAATAATCTTAAATTTAAAATCATCTCACCCTAGCTATTTATTCAGCTTGATTTCTAATATTGATTTTAAAAGTACTTTTATTTTCTGATTACTAAATATAATAAAATTTTTATAAAATATTTAAAGTATGCTTTATATAAATATGATTAATTTTTTTTTAGTCATAAAAAGTTTTAAAACAAAAATGTTTATAAATACATAATAAAAAAAAAGAACAAAATTTTTATTTTTTGCCTTTCTTTACTTTTGCAGCTGGTTTTTTCTTAGCTGCAGTTTTTTTCTTTTCTGGTTTTGATTTATCTGGCATATTTTTTGCTTCATTAGAATCTTCAAATTCTACTAGAGGAAAGTTTTCAATTGCTTTTAAATCGCTTTCTTTCTCGCAACGAACTAAGTATAAGGAATGCATGTATCCAACACCAGTCTGAAAACATACAACATCTTTTAATGTGGTAATTATTTTTGGTGCTGCAGATGATTTAACTGTTGGTCCCATGGCTAATGTTCCATAGCACGGGCTAGGTTGTGATGCAATAACTTTATCATCTGCACACACTATATAGCCAGATTGATTACAAGAAATATGCTTTACATCCCATCCATTTAGATCGTCAATAAACTTTGGATACATGTTTGCCTCTTTATTAGTGGCTTGCTGACCAAAAAGAAGAGCACATTTTGGAACAATAGTTTGGACAATAGTAAACTGCTGTCCACAAAAAACATTTGTTATTCCACCATCAGCTCTGCCAGTAATACGATACCAACACTTCATGAGTCTTGGAACAAGTTCATTTTTGGTGTCATTATGGCCTAATCTTCCATATCCACCAAACCCCCAGGTAAATAAACGCTGTTTGTCATCAATAGCACAGCAATGATTTACACCACAAGCTATTTTAGTTATTTTTGGTTTACCAAGAAAAATTGTTCCGCCTTCATCTGGATCTATCTCAACAAAAGAAGTCAAGGGAACAGGAGAATATTCACAATGAAAAACTTCTTTCCTAGCACTTATTTCCTTATTTTCAGAACCTAAACCGAGCTGTCCATACTCCGGAAGACCAAATGAGAAAACTACACCATCCTCATTAAGTATTAAGCTGAACTCTCCACCACAGGCTATTTGAACAATGGGAGGACCAGTATAGTTGATAGGGGTTGGAACTGTAACCACCTCTTTTTTATTACCAATTCCACATTGTCCATTTTTATTATCACCACATGAAAAAACTATACCTTCTTTAGTCAAAAACAAACCATGTTGTCTTCCAGTTGCAACAGTTTCAATCTGATGGTCCTTTAATGATTCAATCAGACATGGATTTCGGCGATTTTTTAAATCATCGTGACCAAGTTGACCTTTTGCATTTAAACCACATGAATATACTCTGCCTTCATCACTTACAGCATAAAAAAAATATGATACAGAACCTGAAGAAACAGTATGAATCTTGATTCCATCTAATGTCTGGTATCTATGAGGAGACCACTTTAAAGCATCACTTTTCATAAGATCTTTATCATTTCTTAATTCATAATCGCTCAGTCCAGAAAACAAAAGTACACCAGAACATTTAGAATCTTCGCATTTTAACTTTTTGCTGACATCCCCGTTATTTAAATTATCAGAAGATGGTAGTTTTCTTTTCTGAACCTCTGATGACATTTTAAAATTAAACCTATTAAAAATAAAAATTTAAGAATTCATAAAATAAAAATTATTTCTGTTTTTAAAAAAAAGTACTACATAAGAAATGAAAACATAGCAAATTAAGGTATTAAAATGAAACAATAGAAGATATATATATTTTCTATATATATGTAAAATAGATGAAAAAACAAGACAGTAAATTGAAAAAATTAAACTTAAAAAAACATAAAAATTTCATCAAGTTCTTAAAAAAGTATTTTAAAATTTAAAAAAAAAATCTGAAAAACCTAGAGCATCCATTCCAGCTTCATGAAAAAAGCCTTTAAAAAAGGCTATTTTAAAACTAAATCATAAATATATATGCATCACCCAAAAGAGAAACTTAAACAATTTTTTTACTACACACAACTTTTTCAATAATACAAATTTTTTAAGGGTTTATAAAAAGCAAATAAAGTTACAATGATAAAATATAAGTTAAAATGATAAAAATTATTTTCAAAATCAATCAAGCGTATCACATCTTATGTAAAGCAATATTTTGAAGAGGATGTGTTTTGCTTGATTAATTTTGAAAAAAAATGTTAAACATACATTTATAACAACATAGTTTGATAAAGATATATTTACAAAAATGTTATTTGATAAAAAATATAGTTAACTACAAATATATAAAAAATAACTTAATTCTAATATAATTTAAAATAAATATAGTGTGATAATAAATATTTAAAAACTTGTATATATTATATAGATAATGAATATAACAATGAATATAATAATATATAACAATGAAAAGGTGCAGAAATGATAATGAAAAACATTTTAAACCTTAAAATAAGGAATACTTGAATATTTTTATAAAGTTAATTCTTTTATACCAAATATCAAGTTTTTTTATTAAATTACAAGAGTATATAAAGTAAAATTTATATTAAAATAAAATTTATGCTAACGCAAAATTTAAACTAAAGTAAAACTTATACCTAAGTACAATGAAGGGTACAGATTCACTAAAATATTTAGCCTGTGTAAATAATTTTATAAAAAAACTTTTAAGCTAAAAAGGTTTTTGAAGCAATTTACATATAAAACTTTTCTCTGCATAAAAAATTTGTTTTTTAAATACAATATGCTTCAATGCAATATAAAATGCTTCTTTACTGAATAACGTTTCTATTAGTAGTACATGCTTCACAGTTTTATTAGTTTTATACCTTGCCTAATTGTTTGCAAGAGTTTCCCGCCGGTCACTCAACAAAAACTCCAGTAATAACAAAACAAGAAACTTTGCAACCGCAACACCACAGTTTTTTTCAGTACTAAAGAAAAGTGTTGTAAACATTGCAAATTGCAAAAACATTGCAATAAAAAAAAATCTTCTAAAAATGAAGCAATTACTTCATTTTTAGAAGCAATTGCTTCATTTTTAGAAACAATTGCTTCATTTTTATAAGGTTTATTTTTTATCTTGATGGGATAAAAGATTTTTAATATGTAATATTTAAAAATAAAATAAAATATATGTCAGTAATAATATTACTGCCATAAACTGATAAAAATTTAAACAGTCATGTAATATTATTGATTAATAATTGATTTTGTTGTTGGTGTGTCAATGTTACCCTTTATATGGGGTAATATTTTAACAGTATAACAAACACTGAAAATTTCAGTCAAAATTATTAGGGGTTGTCCATTAATTACGTCAACAAATTTTTTAAATATTTTACCTCTCCCCCTCCCCCATGTCAACAATTTGTCAAATTTCCAGAGAGCCTCCTTATAAATTACGTCAACTTTTGATTACCCTCCCCCCCCCCTCTATACAAAGAAACTACGCTACAAACTCAGCCTAATTTTCCGTTATTTAAACAATAAAACTCAAAAAAAAAAAAAAAAAATTGTTGACGTCAACTTTAATTGACCTTCCCCTCCCCCGTGTCAACAATTGTCAAAAAAGTTCAGACCCCTTTCCCCCTATTTTGTTGACGTAATTAATGGACAACACCTTAGCCAATGTTTTTTTTTTTTTTTCCAGACAATTATTGTATAATTCAATTAAAAGTGTTTACAATCTCCAATATGTAGGTGCACAAAATCACTTAAAAAAGTTATTACAACGCATATATTTACAATAACTGAAAGTTAAAAATACTGTTAGTGCGTACATACTTGAAATAATGAATTTAAAAGTTTATATATATATATATATATATATATATATATATATATATATATATATATATATATATATATATATATATATATATATATTAAAAATTTAGTAAAATTATGTAGTTGAAGGAAAACACGCAGAAGACTTATTATTGAGAACCTTTACAATATAATGAAAACTTAAAATTGAAAAAAAGGATTTTGTAAAACACACATAAACATTTTGAAGTCTACTACTTTTTATTTAATGAGTATTTAATTTATTTTTAAGTCTGTTAGAAAAATTCTGAGTAAATCTTTAAACTGAGGATCAGGCTTTGTAACACTTTGTAATAAAAAAAAAAAAAAAAAAAAAAAAAAAAAAAAAAATTTCAATCAAGATAAAAAGTTGATTTATTTTTAGCTATTAGTTTGTTGTATAAATAGAAATAAATAAAGGGCCACGAAATAAATAGGGGCCACAAAATAAATAAGGGCCACGAAATAAATAGGGGCCACGAATTGAAATAGAGAATTGAGAGAGTTTAGTTTTTGAATGGTGTGATAATTTTTCCAACTTCTCTTGTGTTATATTTATTAACGTTATTTTTTAAAAACTTATTCATAAAATGAATAACTTATTTGGTACCTGACCTAATTTAAATTTTAGCATAAATAATAAATTTTGATATATGTTAATTTAATTAATATTAGGCACTCTCATTTCTTTTCAGTGCGTGTAAAATTGTCTATATGGTCTTAAGGCGTGACGTTGGTATAACAACTTTAATTTGGTTATATGAACACTCGCCCAAGCTATAATAACAGCTATATAATTGTAAAGATATTATGTTTCAAAGTTACCTTAGTATTACAAAATTCAAAAGTTGTAAAAAACTCATTTAAAGTTTTTTTCAAGTAAAAATTGTTTAATATCCACCAAAAACATATGACAAGTATAATTTGACTTTAATTTATAACTAAACCCTTTGGACACTGATCATAACTTTTTTCTTTGCTTTATATTCTTTTGTATCAACTTTCGCTTTATTTGCTTTACACGAGATTTATCAAACTGATTTTGACTGATGATTTATCAAACTGATTTGATTGAATTGATTGAACTGAGATTTATCAAACTGATTTGATTGAATGATGTTATTACTGATGATTTATCAAACTGATTTGATTGAATTTGATTGAACTGAGATTTATCAAACTGATTTGATTGAATGATGTTATTACTGTTATACATCCAGTCAAAGTTTAAAATACTCAAAATACCTTTACTCCCATCATTAAAATAAATAACAGCAGAGTAATATCCTATTTCTCTACTTAAAATAATGACTAAACACTCTGTACCATAAGATAAGATTTAAGGACTTATTAAAATTTTGTGTCTTATCATAGAGACATTTCAATAGTAGCTAATCGTCTTGCAACTTTTATAAGTTGGCATTAGAATGTTTTTAATCTATACTGGATTTAAGTTTTGTGGTATGTAAAGAAGCGAATTTTACATAGACTAAGGGGTTTAAACTTGGGTTTTTGCGTTGTTGCTAAGGCGTTGCTAAGGTCAACGATTTTTAATAACACTTGAAAAATGCAATTTTTAAATGTTTTATATTATTAAACAATACAAGATGGTTATATCAAATAAAAGAGGATAACATTAAAAAAAAGCCCCCAAAAAAATCATTTACTCCAAAATCAGAATTTTGTTTTAGTTTACCAATAAAAGCAAAAAAAAAATTTAAAAACTTGAATACAAATATGCTGTGTTATTTGTCAATTATTTTAAACTAATAAAATATATGTCAGGAATTAGTTTAAACTAATAAAATATATGTCAGGAATTAGGAAGATACAATAGAGTTTGCCGTTTAAACAATTAAAATCTTTTTAAGTCTTTAATACTTTTATTTTGAAAATGATTTTATAAACATGGACCACAGTTTGTAAATAGATAATTTTACTGCTGATGTTTTATCTTCCTTTAATAATAGTTGTAACAGATATTTGAACGCAGATTACATTTTTCAGAAAATAATATCAAGAAAATATGAATAAAAAAAACCCGATTAATTGGTGACTTTTGCTTATACTTATTCAAAAACAATAGTATAATAATAATAGTATCTGTAACAAATTAAGGTTTTCAATATCTAGGACCATCATATTTCAATATCTGGGACCATCATGCTTTTTATTACTATCTATGGTTTTGAAGGCTTTGCAACTTTAGTAGTTTTGTTTTGTAAGTGCTGACTCATACAATATTTGCATACGAAAGCTGACTTAGTGGCTAAAGTAAAGGATTTTTGAGGAAATTGTTGATTACATGATTATCGAGAAATGATCTGAATTTATACAAAGCACTTATTACAGAGGAAATTTTTGTTTTAGCAAGTTTGAAAGCACAATATGGTTACGCCATGGTAAATCTTTATCAAATAATATACCCAAATATTTCATATAACTTTCACGTAAACTTTCATTTTTATTAATAAGCAGTTTGGGCAGCGTTAATGGTAGATTAATCAATTGTTTTGTTTTATGAAAAAGAATAAAACTGGTTTTTTTATAATTTAGAGTAAACAATTTTCTGTGAACCAGAGATTTTAAAGTTCAATATTCAAAGTTTCAGACACAGTCTTTGCATCAGAACGATAAAATAAATAAATTTGTATCATCAGCATACGTAACTTTAGATTTTTTTAAAAAAACATTATGCATATCGTTATTTATATTAATAATAAGAACCGACCTAGAATTGAACCCAGAAGAACTCAGAACGTAAACTCGAAACCCTGACAATGTTAGTATTAAATAATACTTTTTGACAAATAACTTTAAATCCACTTAAATGTTTTATCTTCTACAACTAATATTTTAGCGGTATTTTAGTAAAATACTGGGGTTATCACTATCAAAGGCTTTATAAAGATCTATAAATACTCCTAATACCAATTCATCACTATCAAACGACATAATTTTGTTTGATTTTATTATAAATTAATCTCTCAAATATTTTTGAAATCCAAAAAACTTTGTCAATGTTTTTTTTTTTTTTGAATTAACACCTCACCTCTATAACATCTACACTCTAGAAAGCCTTCTCAAAACACTAAAAACCTTCTTGAAACACTGAAAGCCTTCTCAAAACACTGAAAGTCTTCTCGAAACACTAAAAACCTTCTTGAAACACTGAAAGCCTTCTCAAAACACTGAAAGTCTTCTCGAAACACTGAAAATCTATTCAAAACACTGAAAGCTTTCTTGAAACACTGAAAGTCTTCTTGAAACGCCGTTGAACAAATTCTTATTCAGCCTGAAATCAAAATTAGGTTTTTATAGGGCATTTAAAACAAAAATTAAAAAAATAATTAAAAAAAAAAACAACTGTAAAATTGCCTAAGTTCGGTCACTAAGTTTGGTCACTTAAGCTTTGAACATTGATATCTTAGGCATAAATATTTTTTAAATTTTTCTTTCTGAATTATACAGACAATATATCATATCCTTAACTGTTTTTTTTCTTTCTGAATTATACAGAATTATATCATATTCTTAACTGTTTAAAAATAAAATAATAAAAATAAAAACCAGCATTCAATATTTCAAAAGAAAACAGTTTGACCGAACCTTCATTACCATCTCCTAAGTTTGGTACATTCTTATCAACATATCGTTGTTTTGCAAATTTAACTTTCCTATAATATATCACAATATCGCAAATCTTCTAAACTGGAAAAAGATGAACATATAATTTCTATAGCTAATTCCTTTAAAACATTCAAAGGTTAGCTATAGAAATGATATATAATCTAATTAATAAAATAATAATTCTATTAGCTATAGAAATGATATATAATCTAAAATCTGTTAAAGTTGCATGTCTTGTTTCTAGTTTGTTACCAGAATATAAGTCAACCATTAACGAATACAAACATGCTTATGTTAAACTTGGTCTACGAGTGTCACCAGAAGTGCATGCTCTCATCAAGCATACATGTGAATTTTTTTCACTTATGTATAATTCTATTCCAAAAAAGGGATTGGTTTTTTGGTCTGAACACGCCTCTGATCCTATTCATTATAATTTCAAACAGTTTTGGAAGACTGGATACAAAATTTCTAGCAGCCTTAAAGACTATCCGCACAGTCTGCTTAAAGCCTAAAACTAAATATGTTACAATTTATGTCACACAAAAGCATTCCTACTCTATTTTATTACTTGAACATCGAGTTAATCAAAATATCTGACTGGTTTAAGACCAACAAACTATCTCTTAAACTAAATGGATTCTTTTCGATCCTCTTATCAAAAAAAAAAAATTGCCAATTAACATCATCTTGTTATTGACAATATACAAATTAAACAAATAACCAACTTTCTAGGTAATTGTATAGATAAAAATCTTACATGGAAAAATCACATTAAAAACTTATCAAGTAAAATTTCAAAAAGTATAGGAATATTGTACAAAGCAAAAAATGTTTTAAATAAACATACTTTAGCACAATTAATTCACTCATTTATTCATTGTCACATAAACTATGCAAACATTTCTTGGGGTAGTACGAATAAAAATAGACTTAAACCTCTTTATTGTCAGCAGAAGCATGTAGCACTTCTTATATATTTTAAAGACCGTTATACTCATGCCAAGCCTTTATTATTTGAAATGAAAGTTTTTAATATATATGAGCCTAATATTTTTAACATTTTTTGTTTTATGTTTAAATGTAAAACCAATTCATCCCCGATCTTTTTCCATAATTTGTATTCATCAAAAGATAAAAATAGATACATTTTACGCAATGATAATTTTATTAAGCAGCCCATTTTTCAAACAAATCTTTTTAAATTTTGTATTGATTATTGCGGACCATTCTTATAGAATAGAATAGTTTTAAAAAATTTTACTTAAGATTTTATTCATAAAAGTAACTATTTTTCTTTTAAACGAAAGCTTAAAGAACTCATTTTTACAATCGAAGATTTAACAATATACTTTTGATATTTTTTGATTAGTGATCTTCCTTTTTACCCTCTATTTAAACAAGAAATTATATATGTCCCGACAAGAAATTTTAATGTGGGCCATATATGGCATTTGCATGCAAACCATATATTTACCACTCTCCTTTATGGGATGGCGTTGATGCGTCCCATATGCAGGTATAATGTTTATCCTACTAAAACCACACTAAATAAGAACGAACGCCACGCTTAATTTGTGCGTGAAAGTTTTATGTGGCATACGTGTGGAAAGCACATGTTAGCCATATATTTACCACTCTCCTTTATGATTTGGCGTTGGTACGTTTCATGTGTGGCTTTAATGTTTATCCCGCTAAAAACACACTAAATAAGAGCAAACTATTATTGATTGTAAATGAAAATAAATATAAATGTAAACATTAATTTGGTTTGTTTAAACCATTCTCTAACTGAAAAATAAATGAACTAAAAGATCAATATCAAGATTATATATTGATCAAGATAAGTAACCTCCTGATATGTATTATTTATTACCTAAGTAACCTTCCCTTACGGAAATATTCCATGGAAAACCCATGGAATTCCATGAGTAAACCATGGTTTTCCCATGGAAAACGGGAATTCGATGGAATTTCCATGGGTAAATTTCATGAAAATTGAAATCCTATGGAATTTCCATGGGTGAACCATGTTTTTTTTTTCATAGCTTAAGCTGCGCCATGGTTGTTACAAATGCGCTTTTAAAGATGGCGTCATAGCTCGTAGAGTTATGATTATTTTTAACTTTAGAAAACAATACTTACTGCATTCTTCTGTTTTTCTGTGTTTAATAAGGCTATGAATTATATGTTTTTTATAATGCATTACATTTATATGATTTAAACTAAACATACAGGCATAAACAACTAGATATATTTATCATATTATAATGCATTATAAAATGGATTATTTTTAATTATATTTAATTATATATCATTTATGCATATACTTATTTTAACTGTTTCCAGTAGCTTTGCTTACTTTGCATAACTTGCAATAGTATAGCAAGTATGTCAAGTAAACCAGTTTGAATTTTAATGCCTACTTGGCAAATTATTTGCCAAATAATTATTATTTGGTTTACAACAAATAAATGTTTAGTTTTAATCTACATTAAATAACTAGTGTATTAATGTACATAGTGTAATTTAATGTACATTCAAACTAGTATAATTATTATTATAAAACTTATCAAACGTATTAAAGAAACTTATCTAAAGTATTATTATACAAGCAGTATATTAGATAAGATTAGATAACTAAGATAATAAGATTAGATAACTAATGTACAAAAGATAACTAGTATGATCTTTTTTATATTTTTTTTTATAATAGCCTTAGATTACATAAAAATGCTTGAAGTTTATTGTATCGTAAATGTTCATTAAGTATTAAAAAACATTTTTTTATGATAAATGTTCTATTCAATTTTAGTTCTGTTAAGTTGTTTTTGTCTTTTTGTTGTAGTTTTTTCTTTAGAATTATTAGAATATGTAAATAATGTTATATAAATAATGTTTATAAATTCTTTTATATTTACTTTATTATTTTATTTAAATTACTACATTATAAGCCAACAGGTTTGACTGGCAATATAAATAATGTTGTTCATCATTTATATTGTTTATAACATCGTCAGTTTTTATATGCATTTAATATTTTTAAAAATAGTTCAAAAGCTGTCAAAATAAAATGGTGAATTGAGTTTAATCCAGAAAAGATATAAACGTAATCTTTGGGATTCAACTTGTATGGATGTTCTAAGAACCACTTAGTTAAGTATCAGTAAGGGAATTTACTTAATGCACAAGATTTTACTTCATAGTTAAATATAAGCATATAAAAGCAATGTTTATAAATAATACACTATTATTTATTATAATACAATTATTTTTATTTGTTTATATTTAACTGATGTAAAGTGCTCGTCTTTAGTTAAAATAAATTAATTTATGCACACACTTTGATATTTACTATGCTTTTACATTACTATACTTTATAAATTACATATTTGTTATGTTTTAAATAGTGAAGTAAAAATATAATAAATTTTTGAATTTAATGGTATGTGCGTAAGTTCTTTTATTTTAACTTTATCATTTTATTTAAATTACTGCATTATAAGCAGGTAAGTTTGACTGACAATATAAATAATGTTGTACATCATGCAGACAGCTCAGACAAAGAAGTAAGTTGTTACTTAAAATTACAATTTATAAGTTATACTATATTTGTTGCTGCCTTATTCTATATAAATGTTACTAACATGCAGGTAAAATTTATATATGTGTATAAATCTTTTCATTTTAATCTTATCATTTCATTTAAATATAAATTTTTAATTTATTTATTTAGCCGTTCATTAACAAGTCCTGTGCTTTATAATATATTAAAAAATGGAAGGACGTGAAGAAAACAGGTTTGTAAATAATGTTGTACATCATGCAGATAGCTCAGAAGAAGAAGTAAGTTTTTTTTTAATTACAAAAGTAAATATATAATATAATATTTGTTGCTGCCTTGTTCTATATAAATGTTTCTAACATGCAGGTAACATTTATATATGTATTAGTTTGAATAAATCATTTTAATAAAGTTACGTTATAGGCAGGAATGTTTGACTGGAAATATAAACGATGTTGTACATAATGCAGATAGCTTAGGCAAAAAAGAGGTAACAATCTAATAATTTGTATTTATAAATAATGATATATTCATTGCTACTTTTTTCTATATGTTACCTAACATTTGGCAACATTCATAATTGTGTATAATGCCTAATTATAAAGTAAGTTATAATAGATAATAATTATAAGTAAAATGAATTAGTAAATAAAGAAAACTAGTTAGAATGTATATAATAGTTGTATGATGTATTGTCTAGATTGGTGAAATGGAGAATGAGACTAACTAGGGTGAAAAAAAATGAATATTAATATGTGAATGGTACTTTGTTTAACATCTACCTGTTTCTACAGATACAGTACAGATGCATTTATAAATGGGCTTGATGTTTTTTTGAATTAAATATGTTGTATTGATGGCTCTTTTTAACTTGTTAAAACTTGAAGTTATTATCAAATTTATATATACTATTTTTATCAAATAGTTAATATAAAATAATAAACATGTAAATTGTTTTATTTTCTGTAAAAATTGTTTTCTTGATAAATTTCAATTGTTTATCACTATATATATCACTTATAGTATTATATTACTTGTAATTTTTTGTTTTATTTATTTTCAGTATGTTATACATATGCGTGCATTAAATATTGTGGGGAAGTCAAGTTTTGATGTTTTAGGTGCATTATAGCTATTATTTTTCAAAGATTTGTAGGATTTAACAAGATTTAAATTTTATTTTGTTTATTGATTTTATTTGGAGAAAGCGATCTCATAGATTAAGAGAACTCAATAATAGTGGGATAAAATTTGCTTTTATGATTTAATATGACAATTCAAATAATATTAGATAAAAAACTTGAAAACAAATCATGCTTTTTTACCATGAAAAATCCATAAGTTTTCCTTGGAAAGGTGTTCCTAATACCATGGATATTCAATGATTTTCCATGGATGGAAAATCATTGAATATCCATGGTATTTGGAACACTTTTCCATGAAAAACTTAAAGATTTTTTATGGGAAATTCATGTGTTTCCCATGAAAACTCATGGTTTTTCCATGGAAAACTCATGGTTTTTCCATGGAAAACTCATGGTTTTTCCATGGAAAACTCATGGTTTTTCCATGGAAAACTCATGGTTTTTCCATGGAAAACTCATGGTTTTTCCATGGAAAACTCATGTTTTTTCCATGGAAAACTCATGGCTTTTTCATGGGAACTTGTTCCAAATACCCATGGTTTTTCCATGGGTTTTTTTTCTAAAATTCCCATGGGAAATTTTCGTACGGGTTCTGATGTATATTTTTACACTAATATAAACAATATGTTAAAAAAAATTATGGTGATCAGAGTTTGGGAACAATATTATCCTCAAATTAGCACTTAAAAAAAGCTAGCACTAAAAACTCTACAGCTATAAACTCGACTAAAACTCATCCGTAAAATTCTCATTTAGTAAAAAACTATTTTAACGTTCAAAAGTTATGACGTTGTAAAGTTGACAACCGCCTCAAATAGGGGGTTTCAAATTTTCCTTGGTCGCCATTTTTAAACGATAAGAAATTTTTTTCAGATAAACAGATTTTCCGGTGAACATTGATCTATTACTGCAAAAAAAAAAGATTTTTTTTCTTTTTTCCACATTTGGGACAGTGGATCCCAATTTTTAGGTGTATATTGTTTCCAGGCTCCTATCATTGTTATATTTTGTAGAACATTATTTTTTGATACCAGTATTAATATTGCAAAATTTAAAGTTTGCACCATCTTTGAAAGTGATCTATTTTAAACACCAACAAGTTATGACCTGCCTATTTAAACCCCCCCCCCCCCTTCCTTCTTTTTTTATTTTTTAAAAACATTGACAGAATATTTTCCAAGTTTAGATAATAGTTATTTAAAGTATTGTGGTTTCGAAAATGCAAACCGTTTCTGGTGGACATTTTTTTTCAAATAAATTATTTCGGCTACGGTGTATAATGCTTTGTATAAAAACCATATATGTTTTTTCTTACTTCTCAAAAATTGCTTTTCTTGATTTATGGTCGTTCTGAAATGACCCGTTGAATTGTTACATGCAGACAATTTATTTCTGCGCGGTGCAATTAAATTTAGATTTTTTGTAATTGGTTCACATTTACAAAAAAAAAAAATGATTTTTCACCATCAACGACACTTGCAAATTGTGGTTTTTGTTGTTTAGTAACACGTGGTAGCATAATCCTTAAGTAAATGAAGTTATAGTATTTTAAACTTTCACTGAATATTAAGAAAAAGAGTAGATTTAAATAAATACTGATCATTTTTTATTTTTTATTTGATTATTCGATATTTTTGCACATTTCAACAGTATGCATAACTTCAAAGTTCTTGTTTATGCCACAAAAAAAAACTGAAACCTAAACATCAAGAATTAGTATTTACTGTGTACTTGATCTGTGTAATAAACTACTAGCAATGAAACATGAACTAGGATCTGAAAGAAGATCACAAGATCTTGTTGTCAGATTCTTATGAAACACAAACAAGCAAAATAATTACGAGTACAACATATTATAAAAGTAAAAACGAAAAATTAAAAAGTACTATAATCCAAGTAGTCCAACATTTTTCAAAATATTAAAAGTATGAATACATTTTTTTTAAATTGAGAAAAGTTAAAAGAAAGTTGGTAGATCAAAATTCCCCAAAACAATATTATTTCATAGACGGGGTCCACTATAAGCAATGCAAAGTTGATTAAATTTTGTGTGACAAAACGGCTCATTTGATAAATTTATGTTTGTTATACCGTATTTGTTAGGTTTGAGTTTGAAAGTATTATTAAAAACGGAAAAGAATAGATTACTCCATAAATATACAAAACATAAAACTTTAAATACATTGAGTTCAAATAAATTTAATAATCTCATTTCTGTAAAAAAAGGTTTTGTATGTGTAAAACGATCAGCATAGTTAATTATGCGGATCGTATGTTTTTGACAACGATAAAGAAGTTTTAATTTACTTTATGGTACTCCCCCAAGCAGTGTCAGCATAATTTATGTAACTGTTGATAAAAGAGCAATAAATTTGGCTTAAGCAAACTTTATTATAATAGTTACGAGCTTTATATAGAATGTTTTTTAAAACTTTGTTTTTTAAAATTTTGTTTTTTAAAATTATGTTTTTTTAAATTATGTTTTTTAAAATTTTAATCGTACTACAGTTAATCAGTAAATACTGTCAATGTATGCCTAATCTACTAATAAAACTCTAAAGTTTTATTTTTTTAACGCAGAATTTAAACAAATGTTGCAATCAAATGCAATCAAAATGTTAAAAATGTGTCAAATCATTTATAATAAATTAGGACCATTACTTTTTCTTACTAAGACTATTGTTTTTTCTCATTTTTATCAATGATTTAAATGTTTCACTTAAACTTTCTTATGCTTATCACTTTGCGGACGACACTAACTTGCTCCCAATTAAAAAATTACTTAAAAATCTTGACAAAAATATGGTTTACGATCTAGCCAATGTTTTCCAACGGCTCCGCTCAAATAAATTATCTCTTACCTCAAAAAAAAAAAAAAAGGAAATAATTATATTTAAATCTGTTCAAACAAAAGGGAGGGGAAAATTTTAATGATATCGGAGATGGAATTGCATCTCAGATTGAAGTTAATATACTAATATCAATACCGGATTTAGATTGAGTCGTTGAACGATAAAAAACAAGCAAATGGTTTATAATATGAGAAGTTACGTTCAGCAACAAATTTGCTTTTTTTCTCAAATTTGTTTAAATTAAATAGTTTTTTTATCAGATAAAAAAAAGATTGCGGAAGATTTGATGAAAATTTTGTGTCTGAATGATTAAAAAGTAATTCCTAAAACGTTTTAGATCAGAGGTAAGAAGGAAACATAGATCATTTGTTAATAAACAACCTGTTTCCTACTTACCTCTCATCTGAAAACTTTTAAATTAACCTCAAAGGAGTTTAAAAATATTTGAAAATGATAAAATCTAACAAAGTAATAGGGTACGATAGCGAGTAGGGTACAATAGTAAGTAGGGTACGATAGCGAGTAGGTACGATAGCGAATAGTGTATGATAGTAAGTAGGGTACGTTAGTGAATAGGGTACGATAGCGAGTAGGGTGCGATAGTGAGTAGGGTATGATAGATACTATATATTTATTTAATGTTTTAAAAAATATTTTTTACAAAAAGTATTTCTGCAAGATCTAAATATGGGTAACGAAGGTAAAAGAGATACGAGTATCAAAAGGAAGTTACATTTGAGAACAGTTAGTTATAATCAAATTTCACTTTTTTTATGTTTTTTTAAAGATCAGAATGAATTTAGATAACAATAAGTTGAGGTTTAGACGACAAAATTTATTCTTCACTGAGGGTGCTTTCATTGATCTAGCGAAGTTCTTTTTAAAAGATTGGTACGGAATAACCGGACAGAGTCGCGGTAAGAAATCCCAATTACCCTACCCTACACATCCCAATTAAGTAGGGTCAGCGAATTTAGGGGCCCTTTTGCAAATTTGAGGAGCTTTTTTATACTTAGTATTAATAGTGGGAATTTTTTCTTAAATTCTTGATTTTTAAGTATTTATAGGGAAAAGATTTTCTTTTTTTTTTTAATTAATGAAAAGGTTAATGTAATTAATCAAACAAAAAATATTTTTAATATCTTTTTATTTTAAATGTCTTATTTTAAAACGTTTTGTAATTCATTTTGTAAGTTTGAACCAAAAAATATATATCTTATGGTATCACGTGGGTTTTTTTTCTTGAATAAATCCTATCGTTTATTATAACTGCAAAAATTACGAAACAATTTAAAACAAGGAAAAAGTTAAACTTTGAATAACGTTTAAAAAGTACAAAGAATTTCAAGACAATTGTTAATTAAATTTAAATACGTTATTTAAATACGCAAAAAACTAAATTTAAATACGTAAAGCATTTTTTAAATACACATTATGTAAATATGTTTATTTAAAATAAAATCATAATGATTTTTTTTTAATTTAAAAAAGTTAGGTAAATTTTGAGGGTAACTGATTTTGTAAAATTTTGTAAAAAGGAAAAATTTCTTTAAAGCTATTGTAAAAGGTTCTAGCGAGCTTGTCTTTGTATCTAATTATTAAACTGATACAGTTTTAAGTAGAGTAAAGAGCCAATAATGCAAAGAAAAAAAAATGTTTAGAAGAATTGATATTTATAGTACTTTAGGCAATGGTAAAATTCTGGACCACTGTGCAACGCATTAAGATTTATAGAAAGAATAACGTCAGCCAATGCATTAAAAAGTGAGAACAACGTCAATAAATGTACTCATCTAATTTGTATAAAAAATGCTTACAGGGACGATAAACGCAAAAAAACAAAAAAACAACAACAAAAAAAAAATTAAAATAACTGCTTACAAGGACAAATATATATATATATATATATATATATATATATATATATATATATATATATATATATATATATATATATATATATATATATATATATATATATATATATATATATATATATATATATATTTACATATATATTTATATATATATACACAACTTTTTCAACATCTATAATAAAATGAATATATTATTGATTTGCCAATAAATTCTATAAATACATTATTGTATATTTTAATATTTACAATGCAGTTTTAAAAATAAATAATGAGACCTAACTAAGATGTTCAAATTTCGATTAAAAGTGTTATTAACATGTTCCATGTTTCTTCAACTGGATATTTTCATAATCATAAGATTTTTAAAAAAAGTAGATTTGCAGTAAACATAATGGCTATATACGGAGTCCGTCAGAATATCAGTGGTTATTGCAACTACCTCACGCACAGACCACCGGAATGCTTCTGGTTATTGCATCTCCCACGGCTATTTATGAAGACCCATCGCTTTTTCTTTTTCTATATTTATAAATAAATATTAATAAAATACTAGCTATAATAAATCTATAAACCTATACTACATAAATACAATAAAAAACAAGCAAAAAAACAATTACAATATTTAATAACAAAAAATTAATTAACAATAATAAAAAAACAATTAAAACAACTCAATTTATACATGGACTGACACAACAGGGGTTTGGGTAGCGCATAATATTTATAAAAAAAAAATTAAAAATGGTGGAACATTATTATTAACTAAGTTGCCACACTGATGTTGAACAGTTTTTAAAATTTGTAAAAATACAATATGATATAAGAAAAAGAAACGATGTGATAAAAAAAGTTCTATAATTAATAAATCTTTCGAAGAAATCTTGAAAATCTTTTTAACATTTTTTACAAACTCTTGTAATGTATTTCTTTAAATTAATATTAAAATAAGTAAATTTTGTTCTTATTTAAAGTTTGTAGTTGTTATTAATGAACAATTTTAGAAGATCGAATATTTGCTTGAACCCAACAGCAACATTAAAGAAATGGGGGTAGCAAGAATTTTTCTATTGTTTTATAATTCTATTAGTATTTAATTTAAGTAATAACAGCAAAAAAATTAGAAATTAATAAAAAGGTTATTTGTTATTAAAAATTATTAGTTATTTGTTTTTAAAAAGTTTTTTTTTTGATTTTCATTGTTTCCTGAGGACTGGACCTGAGGGATCTGAAGGCTGCTGCAGGGTACATTGTAAAACACACCTGATCAAACATTTAAATCAAGTCAATTATGATGAAAGTGAAATGCATTTTTTTAACAGTAATTTTCACTGTAAAAAAAACACAACACTGCAAGCAACCTCTATTAAAAAGAACTTTTAATTTTTTTCTTTACTAAAAAGTAAAAGAGTTAAAAAGGACATTTGACAATAGAACTATTAAAAAAAGCAACTATAAATCAGGAAAAGTGATTCTACTACCACAGTCCTTGCTCGAGCCTACTAAAGTTCAAATTTTTTTTGTCATTCTTGATCTTATTCATTTCTCACTAGTACTTTTTACCTAATTTCTATTTCACTATTTCTGATTCCGCTGAATTTATGTTTTACTACTACCTTAAGACTTAGAAATGCATCAACAAATATCTTTGTCCTTGAGCTGAAGTCTTTGATATCTCAAATAAAAATTGTGCCTCCTATATAAAACTAAAATTCAGTCAGGCATGGAAACTTTTATTTTTCTTGTTGGTTTCATGCTGCTTTGTAGTGGTTGCTTGCAACTTTGTTGGGAGTAAATTGGTTAAAAAAAAAAAATTGTGTTGAAAAAGGAAAAGCAACCATTCTCTCAACACTAAATTAATTAAAATTTAAATAATTGCAAAAAGCATATATTTATATATTAAATAAATATATATTAGGTTAATTTTAACACACACACATTTAAAATTTCTATAAAAAATTTAATATTACAAGTAAAAAACAATAGAACCTTCTAATTTCTTGTTAATTCGATCCAAGGATGCCATAACACAACGTTCTTCATAAGATAAATCTAGTGAAAAAGAAACTTTTTTACTTTAGATAATTTTCTTGAAGCATTTTACCTAAAAATAGTGAATACGAAAATGGCTGAAACATTTAAAATAAAAGATTAGAGAAAAAATTACCAACGTTGCTGAACTTTTTTTTTAACTGCATAGATGGATGAAAGAAAACATCAGTTTGTTTTGGAGTTAATGATTCGTGTTTGCATAGCTCCTCAAGGGCTAAAAATGATGCAGTACTTGACAATGCTAAAATACAGGTACTCAAGAAAACTAAAAAGTACTTTTAAAAAAATGTTTTTTGACGTCATTTAAAAAACACTTTTTTTTTTAAAAAAAAATTAATAATTTTATTACCATTATTTTGTACATTGTTCTGATTTAAATCAAGTTTATTTATAATTTTCGGGTTTCTTATCATTTGAACAGCTCGCTGTGGAAGCAGTGATTGTCTACTAGCAATGTTATTGGTGCTTCTAACACCCATTACTCCAATATTATTTTTAGCACCTATAAATCCTTTATTGTTTTGGTTAAAAAAGCTATTTTGTTTTGTAGAATTTTCTTGTGAACTGTTCCTTCGATATGAAGATGCAGAAAGAGAACGATAGAATTGACCATTATTGTAACTTCTAGGAGATTGATAAAACGTTTGAGTAACAGGAACAATATCAGAATGAGCTTGCCTGCCTGATGATTCAGCAGACAAACACTGACGTACATTTTCCCACAGGTTGTTAATCTCATCGTCAGTTGGAGTTTTATTGAGTGCAATATTCTTTTGCTTTTTAGAATTTTCCCCCTTATTTCCAGATAACTGTGAGCTGCTTAAGTTCTTTGGATCATTAGAAAAATTAACTTTAGATTTTTGAAAAAGTTCTGTTTTATTATTGCCAGTACTTCCAGATGAAATTGATCTGGTGTGTTTCCCAAATGAATTCATATTGCTCAAGTGATTAAATTGTCCTGATGACACTTTTTCATCAAAATTTAAAATTGAATTGCTATTTTGAGATATTGGAGGATGGTGTGTTGATGGTGGAGCAAAATCTATTGTAGTCTTGGGTTTCATAGGCGGATGGGGTGTAAAGTTTGCATTTATTTTTTTTTTAGATTCAGCACTAACTATCAGGCGCCCATGCTTTAAATTATTTGAATCATATCGTGGAGGAACAGAGTTTGCATTTTCATCAAAATCTTTACCATATTTAACTGTTGCACAAATATCATACTTTTCTGTATTTACTTTGTTTTTTATGTCTCTTTCATCATTTTCTTTAGTGTCTTTTTCATCATTTAAAATATTATTTAAAAAACTCTCATTTTTCATTTTTGGAAATGTTAATTCAGCAAAACTTTGCTGCGCTTGTTTAAAAATTTCATCAGTTTCTTCAGAAACAATTTTTTCATTTCTATTTATTATATTTGGAGAAACAGAAGAACCATCGAGTTGTTGCAAAAGACTATTTTTTTTTTCGCTAAATTGATCAACATTGCAAGTAAATGGCTTTGTTTCCAATTTTGTTTGATCAATGTTGCATGTATATGGCTTTGTTTCCAATGAGTCAGATTGATATTTATTTTTTGCTATTGAGTAATCAAAATAATTAACTTTATTAGCAGAGTAGATAGATGTCTCAGAAACAACAGATTGCTTCGAACTATATCCATTATGTGGTGTGGTAAATGAACATACTGAGTCTTTAGAAACATTTGCTATTGAAGAGTTGATGTCCTTAGAGTATTGACTAAGAACATGATTAGAACTTGAAGAGTAAACTGTTGGTATTACATTCACAGATGGCTTTAAAAACAAGGGCTGATTGTAAGAAGTTGTTGGCTGATTGTAAGAAGTTGTCGGCTGATTGTAAGAAGTTGTTGGCTGATTGTAAGAGGTTGTTGGCTGATTGTAAGAAGTTGTTGACTGATTGTAAGAAATTGTTGGCTGATTGTAAGAAGTTGTTGACTGATTGTAAGAAGTTGTTGGCTGATAATTTTTTAAAGTTAAAGACTCAGATAAAGCATTTTTTTTATTGTCTTTTTTATCATGGAAAGCTTGCTGATATACTGGTTTAGTTTTATCATGGAAAGGTTGTTCATAGAAAGCTTGCTGATTTACTGGCTCAGTAATAATTGCTGTACTATGTTTAAAATTTTCTTTACCTTTTTCAGAACTATTTTTTATTGCAGTACTGTGTTTGAAAACTTCTTGATTGTCTGCTGCAGTACCGAAGATATGTTTTGAAGCTTCTTGATTCTCTGCTACGTTATTATACCTGTGTTTGGCAACTTCTTGATTTACTGCTGCAGTACTATACATATATTTGGAAGCCTCTTTATTTATAGCAAAATTGTTTATTGTATCAAGGCTATCTTTTAAGCTTAAACCAATTGATGAATTACTAAGACGTTTTGCAGAAGTATTATCTCTAATGATTTTTTCTTTTTCTAAAACTCGAGGAGAAACAATTGCAACATTATTCACTTGACATAAAGTTTTGTTGGATGATGATGAATCTTCTCCAGTAACTTCACTAATTGTAGATAGCATATTCTTTTGGATCTGTTCAAGTAATTGTTCGGTCGTGTAAGGTGATACATCAATAATGTTATTAGGTTGACAACCTCCATTTTTATTTTCAAAAAACTTTATATTGCTTACTTCACTGTGTTGGTTTATATTATTTTTATTTAAACTATCATTACTAGCCAGACTTTCTAAAGAAGAAGAGTCTCCTTCATAATTATTAAATGTTTTTGCAGAAAAAATTTTCTCACCAATATGATTATTTTGATTTTTTTTAATGCTATTTAAGTTGTTGTTTGATAAATATTCTGGTAAATTAAAATTATTACTTTTGTTTCCAGCTAGGTTCAAAATATTACTTTGACCAGAAGGTAGATTCAAAATATTGCTTTGGGTAACCGGTGGATTCAAAGTATTACTTTGGATGGTAGTTTGACTTAAAATATCATTTTGGGCAGCATATCTTAGTTTTGTATTCATTGGATTAGCTGATGAAACTAATGTTGAATTTACTCTGACACCATTTTTAATATCAATTAAATATCCAGCAACATCATACTTTCCATCTTTCAACTGGGTGCCAACTGAAGCTAAAAATAAGTGTTACATAAAATTAATGTAATACCAGAGACCTTCTAGTACCCATGATCACAGTCCATGATATTTTCTGTTTTATAAATACTTATGACACATGTTTATTGTTAAATGAACCAACTTACCAAATGTATATGCATGTAATAAATGCAGATACATCTGCATGTAATAAATAATTAACATGCTAGATGTATGTCACCCTAACCCTGATTAGGGTTAATCCTAACACTGACCCTAATCCAGATTAGAGTGTTCATTCACAAGCAGGACATAATGTATAAGGAAGATGTTATTGATTTGGAAACACACCTACTATATAAACAACCAGGACACACACTTAAATGAACACAGTATAAATGAGCAGGAAACACACCTACAGTATAAATGAGCAGGAAACACACCTACAGTATATATGAGCAGGACACACACTTACTGTAAAAATGAGCAGGATACACAAATAATGTATAAATTAGTGCACACTGCCACTGTATAAATGAGCAGGACACACACCTACTGTATTAATCAGCAGTACACACTTCCACTGTATAAATGAGTGGGACACACACCTACTGTATAAATGAGCAGAAAACACACTTACTGTAAAAATAAGCAGGACACGCAACTATTGTATAAATTAGTGCACATGAATAAGCAGTACCATTATAGTAAATTTGTGTATATATCAATTTAATACAAAAAGAAGGCAACATAAATCATCAATGTTTCTGTTATTTTTTTGGAAAGTTTGATATTGATTGTATTAATCACAAAGGTTTTAACTTGAACAACGTTTTAATTGCAATAAAATGTTGTTTAAAACTTAAATGGGGATAAGCATTTTGGATTTGAACCAAAAAATAAAATCTTTTTAGTTAAGGATGTAAAAAAAAAAAAAACCCTTTTTTTAAATTATAAGTTAGATAAAGTTACTTCTATCATCTAATTACAATTAAGAATATTTATCTTAACTACGATTAAAAATAAAAATTATATATATATATATATATATATATATATATATATATAATATATATATATATATATATATATTCTTTTAAAAAAACAAATTTAGTATTGAGAGAAAATCGTATTTATTGATGTTTATAAAATAATAATAATAATAATAATAATAATAATAATAATAATAATAATAATAATAATAATATATATATATATATATATATACATATATATATATATATATATATATATATATATATATATATATATATATATATATATATATATATACGCACTGTTAAATAAAAATTTTAATTTAGTTATTATTAAAAATCCCATAAAAACATACTTAAAATATAATAAGTAATATTTATTTAGTAAAACTTAAATTTAAAGTTTATTTCGTTGATTGCTTGGTTTTGACAATGTGAAAGGAAGCATAAAAATTTTAAAATATTCTAAACAACCATTTAAAATAAACTGATAATTTTGGAGGAAAGAAGGCTAGAACCAAGAACCTAGAAATTAAATATATATAAAAAAGCAACAAAAAAAACAAACTATAATTAACTGATTTGTTACATTTATTGTATAAAACTAGGATCAAGTTTTTTTATGTTTAATTTTTTTCAATAATTATTTATTTACAATTGATAAATTGTAAATAAATAATTATTGAAAAAAATTATTTATTTACAATTTGGAACCCTCCTGCATCCAACAATGCAAATTTAAATCTTTTCTTTGAAAGGATAAAGAGTGAAACGGACACAGTACTAAATGAGAGAATGAACATAGCACACCCCAACCTAACGAAAAACATGAAAGAAGCAATCTTGACACTGAAAAATAATAACAATATCATCATCAAGCAAGCTGACAAAGGTGGTAGCATCTGCATCTTAAACAGGAGAGATTATGAAGAGAAAAATAACACCATGCTAGCAGATGATACCACATATAAACTCCTGCTATATGACCCCACCATAGAAATGGCATGGAACGTTGTATCGACAATTGGTTACATCTTATTCAAAGGAGTGATTGACGTGTCAAGTCTCCTTTATAGTATGGCAATTGAGCTCTAAAACTCAGATGGTTCAGAAGTAAGGTTTAATTAATAGTAAGGTTTTTTGAACACTGCAGTAGCTTTTAGAGCTACTGCAGTAGTTTTTAGAAAAATTTCATCAACAGCAATAAAATATTTTAGTATTAGCAGTGCAAAACTTGTCAATAAATGGTTTCTACAGACTGAAATAGTTTAATAATGAATACCTGAAAATATTATCCAGAGACATATTTTCAACCTCTTTCTAAATTTTCATCTTATTATTATGGGCATTAACATGTTTCTCTGTAAAGTAGTGCAGAGAAATATATTGTTGAAAAACATAGAAAAACAGGTTTTAAAAAAATTAAATAAAATTTAATAAAATTTTCAAAGGATTGAGAGAGGTTAAAATAGATAAAAGTAGCCTTCTTGTGGTTGTGTAGTGGTAGCCTCTTTCAGTATAGTGGTAGGGTGTTTCATTTCTGAAATTTTTTATAAAATGGTTTTACTTGCATAACATGATAAATAATGGGCAAAAAACATGTTTGTAAACTTTTTAAAATTTTAAAATGTCATCTAGAGGTCACCATTATGAAAAAAGAGCATTTTTCACACTTTTATCAACTTTAACTTTTAATAAGTTGAAAAATAATTAATTTTATGTCATCTTACTTGGTGTATATAAATCAGATGAACATTTGACTTGTTTACTTGATAATAGAGGTTGATGAACATTTGGGCAAGTTTTCAAAAAAAATTGGTTAATGTCTAGGAGTCACCATATTATTAAGTTTTATTTTTTTATTTTTTTAATTAAAAACCTATAAACTTAATACCTTAATTGTTGCATTGTATGCAAAATATATTTTGAGCATAATTGACCACAGTTGTTGTGTAATTATTTTGAAATGCAAACACATTGCAAAATAATCACCTGTATGTATGTATATAAAATATCATAAACTTATAAAAAAAAAGTTGGATGTTATATCAATTAACAAAATCGAAAATAATCGGAAAACTAGTTTATTAAGTAAACGAATAATTTATTATAATGATAAAAAGAAAAACTGCCAAGATTGTTTTATTGGTTATGCAGAACCCGATAACTTGCAACCCGATAACTTGCAACCCGATAACTTGCAACCCGATAACTTGCCAAACTTCAATTGCCAACCCGGCAGAACCCGATAACTTGCCAAACTTCAATTGCCAACCCTGCAGAACCCGATAACTTGCCAAACTTCAATTGCCAACCATCAAAAAAAACATGTGCTAGATACTCTCATTTATGTTTTTATTCAAAAAGCAAAACTTTTGCAAATATTTTTTTTTTAAGTACTTAGTACTTGGCGACTTAAGAGGTGTGGGAAACAGAGTACCAATTCAATCAGATAACTCTTTCATTGCTTACAAAATTGTTTGGGAAAGAAGTGAAATTAAAAAACTGAGCAGTTGAAATATTTACCTTCTCTACTCGACTTATGTCTTGTTTCTGATCCTAGTCAGTGCTCAGTTTCTTCACATTCACCGTTAGGTGCGTCTGATCATGGTTTGGTCTCTCTAAAACTATTATCTCATTCTTCTTCACCATTAGAATCCCCCTATCATCGTACATCTTACAACTACCTTAATGCTGACTGGGACTCTTTTCGTGACTTTCTTCCTGATGGCCCCTGGGTAGAAATCTTTCATCTCCCTGTTGACGAATGTGCTTCTTACATAACTTCGTGGATTCAGGCTGGCATGGAATCCTTTATTCCCTCTCGACGATTCCAGGTCAAGCCTCACTCTTCTCCATGGTTTTCTTCACATTTTGCTGCTGCAATTGCCAATCGAAACCATTATTTCCATATCTATCAGCAAAACAATTCTCCAGAAAACAGACGTCTCTTTATTACTGCTAGGAACCATTGTAAAAAGGTTTTGTCTAACGCCAAAACCTGCTATTCTCAGACCATGAAATCTCGAATTTCATCACAAAAATTAGGCTCTCGTGACTTCTGGAGAATCTTTAATAGTATCAATAATAAGGGCAAGTCTGTAATTCCACCTCTTTTGTACGGTTCAGACTTTGTCACCTCACCTAAAGACAAAGCTGAAGTGTTTGCCAAGAACAATATCATCACTTGATGCCACTAGTTGCGTTTTACCTGATATACCCGTCAAACAGGTTGATCCATTGCTCGACATTCGTATCACTCCAGCTTCTGTATCTAAAGTGATTTCCCGCTTAGACTCTTCTACAGCTTGCGGCCCGGACAACATACCTGTTATAGTCTTGCAGAAGTGTTCTCCGGAGCTGTCGTCTATCCTTTCAAAACTATTCAACAAGTGCTTATTAGAGTCTTGTTTTCCAGCCTGCTGGAAAGCAGCATCTGTTATCCCTATTTTTATAAATTCTGGAGAGCGATCTGACTCATCTAACTACCGTCCCATTAGTCTTCTTCCTATCATAAGCAAGGTTTTTGAATCTTTAATTAACAAACACATAATATTTCATCTCGAATCTCATAACCTACTTTCTGATCATCAGTATGGATTTCGATCTTCTCGTTCTACGGCTGATTTGCTATCAGTAATAACCGATAGGTTTTATCGCGCATTAGATAAAGGTGGAGAGGTTAAGGCCATTGCTCTTGACATTTCTAAAGCGTTTGATAAAGTTTGGCATGCTGGTCTCCTCCATAAGCTTTCTTCTTATGGTGTATTTGGAAACATCTTTAAGATTATTAAATCCTTCCTTTCCAATCGTAGTATAAAAGTTGTCCTTGATGGACAGCACTCTTCTTCTTATTCTGTAACCTCAGGGGTTCCCCAAGGTTCAATCCTTGGCCCTATACTCTTTTTAATTTACATTAACGATATTCCAGATATTCTCACATCTAAGGTGGCATTGTTCGCTGATGATACTACCATTTATTCTTGTCACAATAAGAAGTCAACTCCCTTTGATTGCTTGCAGGGGGCATCTGAGCTCGAAAAGGATCTCACTTCTGCTACAGCATGGGGCTCGCAGTGGCTGGTGAACTTTAATTCAGATAAAACTCAATTTTTTTCGACCAATCGTTATCCCAATAATTTAGACCTTCCTATATTTATGAACGGTAATGTACTCGATGAGTCTCCTACCCTTCATTTTCTAGGATTAACTCTTACTTCTGATCTTTCTTGGAAACCTTATATCAAATCTGTTGCAAAATTAGCATCTGCTAAAGTTGCTTCTCTTTATCGAGCTCTTCACTTTCTTACTCTGGATTCTATTCTCTATCTCTATAAATCTCAAATCCGGCCTTGTATGGAATACTGTTGCCATATCTGGTGTGGATCTTCTAATGATGCCCTTTCTCTTTTAGACAAGGTGCAAAAACGCATTGTAAACATAGTTGGACCTGCTCTTGCAGCCAATCTTCAACCTCTGTCACATTGTCGTAATGTTGCTTCTCTTTCTCTTTTCTACAAATACTATAATGGGCACTGCTCTAAAGAGCTAGTGTCTCTTGTGCCATCTACTAAAATTCATTCTCGTGTTACTCGTCATTCAATTAAGTCTCATCCTTTTTCTGTTACTGTTCCTAAGTGCTCCAAAAACTCTTATTTGTCTAGTTTTTTTCCTCGAACATCAGTTCTTTGGAATTCGCTTCCTTCATCTTACTTTCCTGATTCATATAATTTGCAATATTTTAAGTCGTCTGTCAATCGTTATCTTGCTCTACAATCTTCATCTTTTCTCTTCCAGTAACTTCCAACACTAATAAGTGGTTGCTTGCAACCTTGTTGGAAGCGAAGATAATTTAAAAAAAAAAAAAATTTAAAGAAAGATTTTGTAATGAAGTTTGCGACATTTCAAATTCATACAAACATATGTTGATATAACAAAGACCAAAATGGAAAGAAGATAAAATGACTATTTTATAAAGATCAAAAGATTAGCAGAAAATATCACATGACATATCTGTCATGTGATATTTTCTGCTACTCTTTAGCATTGATAGCATTAGTCTAGGTGTTTTAAAGTAATAATTTAATTATTCTTATTGTTGGTTTCAAAGAACTTAACATAACTTTTTTTTGCAGGACAAAACATATTGGTGTACCTTTAATTAAAGATTTAACAAGTAAAATTCAATGTGATGCATCTGGAAAACTTGCGCAAGATTAGAAGGTTTTGGAAATTAATGTTGGTATATGCTTTGATACAACAGCCAGCAACACAGGTAATAAAAAAGGAGGAGGTAATAAAAAAGCTTTAATCAAAATTAAGTTAAAAAGACCTCTTCTTTGGGTAGTATGTTGCCTCATCATAACAAGCTAAACATGTATTTAGGTATCTAACATGCATTTATGTCCTTACAAAGAGATAGCAAGAGTTCTATTTTTAAACATTTCCAATTTTCAAGAACTTATATTAACTACTCAAACTTTATTTTGAATGGCCTCACTGACATTAAATCAGAAATATTTAATCAAGCAAATTTAGTTCTGCAATGGGCTTATGAATGCCTTGACGAAGAGACATTATCCCGAGAAGACTGTTTACTCTTTAAGGTAGATAAGAGTTAATTAAATTAACTCTTATCTACCTTGGTGGAAAACTATCAGTGAAGAGAATACTCAAAATTGCAATTTACAATGCAAGTTTTATGTCACATACTATATACACTTTAAAAATGGAATTCTTCAACTTTTTTTTATTTTTCAATTAGGCCAAGGTCTTGGCTTCTTTTTGATTCATTAGGACTAAAAATGATCAAGAATGGCTTCAGATAAATTCTCAAGAGTGGACATTCTCCCAAGATTATGAAACTGAAGAAAATTTTGTTAAACAATTAAAAGTAACAAATGATTTTACTGAAAATCAAGCTTTTTAGTGATTTCTGCAAGTGTGCGCAAAATGAAGAGCAACGTTAAATTATTTTACAAGTTGTTGCACAACACAGAAAGCAAAACCTATCTTATTTGAAATCAAAACTAATTAATACTTTATAGTACTTTTTATATTATTATTATTTTCTTTATTAATAAATATTCTTAAAAAAAACTAGAGCATAAAATTAGCATGATTGAATTTTAACCTCTAGATACCAAATCTCTAGACTTCTGAAAATTTGGCCAAATGTTCATCTAATCATTAATATATACACCAAGTAACATGACATCTAATCATTAATATATACACCAAGTAACATGACATCTAATCATTAATATATACACCAAGTAACATGACATCTAATCATTAATATATACACCAAGTAACATGACATCTAATCATTAATATATACACCAAGTAACATGACATCTAATCATTAATATATACACCAAGTAACATGACATCTAATCATTAATATATACACCAAGTAACATGACATCTAATCATTAATATATACACCAAGTAACATGACATCTAATCATTAATATATACACCAAGTAACATGACATCTAATCATTAATATATACACCAAGTAACATGACATAAAATTATTTTTCTTTAAAATCATTAAAAAATTATTTAAATTTAAAGTTGGTAAAAGTGTAAAAAAATTTTTTGCCATTTTTTCAAAATGCCAACTTCTAGATGACATTTTGAAATTTTGAAAAATTTACAGACATGTTTTTTTGCTCATTATTTATCCTATTATGCATGTAATGTAATTATTTTTAAAAAATTGTTGGAAATAAAACACCCTACTGCAATGGAGTCCCTCTGGAGTCTTATAGAGGCAAATTTTTTTTTATATATTGCCTTTTCAAGTCAAACAAATTACTTAATTATTCTTTAATACTTAAAAAAAATTAAAACCTTTGTTTTTATGTCCACTAGAGAAGTATAGATAGTGTTTGCAATATGTAAAGCTAGTTTACAGTGTTTCAGCTAACAACTAGTTTACCCTGTTTCAGCTAACAACTAGTTTACCCTGTTTCAGCTGACAACTAAAAAATTAGATTGTTTCAGCTAACCAAAGTGCACAGTTTAACACTTGCTTGATTAAACAATTTTACTTTTGATAGAAACTGTTTTTAAAACATCACTACATGATTTTGTCAAATATTATGTTAAAAAAATTAGTTACTATTCTAGTCATAAATTTAATTAATAAATTTTTGTAAAAATATGCATACCAGAACGAACGTGTTTCTGCTTAACTGGTTCCGAAAAATGCTGGAATTTTTCTGTTGCTATTTGCTGTTTTAACCGACGATTTTCTAGAATATTTTTTCTTCTTTCTTCTTCCTTTTCTTCTTTTGTTTTTTTTTTCTTCTCAAGTTTCCTGAAATAGAATCTCAAAAATAAAAATAAAATTGAAAACTTTTACATAAAAGCTCAAACATGTTTTAAATATTTAATAGAATGTTTTCCAATGAAAGTGTGTGGGTGTATGTGCATGAAAAAGGAAATTGATGCCATTCAATAGAGAAGCAAAGGATCACAAGCCAGAGATACGATTAGGCCAAATGCAAAGAACTTTTTTAATAGCAAAATGGTTCCTTTATAAAATCCAAAGAAAAGTGTATAAAAATCAGAATGACTAGACTAAAGAAGAAGATATAAGATATATGAAAAATATAAGACATAAAAAAGATACAAGATATATGAAAAATATAAGACATAAAGAAGATATAAGATATATGAAAAATATAAGACATAAAGAAGATATAAGATATATGAAAAATATAAAGAAACATTTCTTCAGTTAGTTTTCAGTTGATTTCAAAGTGTAAATGAAGAAAACATAGAAAGATAAAAGAAAATGAAGAAGTAGGAAAACATTGAAAGATAAAAGAAAAGATGGGATGGGATGTGTTAGAGGTCATAGTATTGAAAAAAAAAAAAAATCATAAAGCACTGTAGAAGAGACTGGCAAGTTTTATGTCATGGTGCTCAAACTAAATTCTTTTTATATAAAAGTATTACTGATATTGCTTCAGAAAAAATTCTTTATATAAATGCATTGTTATCATACATTTATAGAACTACAGGCCTCAAGCTTTAGCTCTTAACTCCCCTAAAACAATTTACGGGAGCCATTTGTGGCTCTCGCTAAAGTAAAATTCTCTCAAAAGTATAATTTTAGTTGTCACTAAAATAAAAAACGCAGTCATTTTTATAATTATTCATAATAATTCTTAAAATGCCTGCATTCTATTACAATGAGAAAATATAAGACTTTTTTTATAAGCAGTAAAAACAACACTCATCTAAAGAATTTTTTTATGACGCAAAAAATTGTTATGTATCCTTGTAATATTAACGTAACATATGCTTGATATGGCACGACAATTCTACAATAGGGCAAACTTTTGTTAAAAAAAAGACAGAAAAATGAATGTCACATTTTTATTTTTATTTATATTTTTGCATATGTTGGCGTTTGTTTAAAATTTTTTAAAACACACGCATTACTTCAGCAACTTTTTTTCCAAATAATTATGCTATTGATAGTTCTTTAAAACAATTACTAAAATTTAAAACACATTTTAAAGACTTTAAAAGAAACAATGCTAAAACATGATCAATTTATTTAATACCGTTATTATTAAGTAAAATAACTAAGTATGCACAGTGGGTCAAGGTGTGCCAAAATTAAAAAAAACAAATTATGTTCAACGTAGGTTTATTGGTAATAGTAGTTCTCCATACTTATCAAGCTTTTAAAAAATGATATTTTTTAGCCACTAGCTTTTATATTAAATTTTTTACGGCTTGTTAAAGTTAAATTTTTTATTTAGATTTGTAAGTTTATAAATGAAAATAAATAAAATAAATGTGTACACAGAAACTGTAAACTACTTTTTAATTTAAATTATTTGCGCTATAATTTTTTTATACATTGATAGATTGATCTTTTTTAAAACCAAATAACTTCGCTGCACATTTTTTTCTTGTAAGTTAGAAATTTTATTTTATTTTTAAGATGATATGTTTTTACAGGTTATTTTAGTGTAAATTTTTACTTACTTTATTTAACTAAAAAATCCTCCATTATCCTCCAGTCTGAAAATGCATTAAAATCCTTACTTACTATACATATTATAATTTAAAGTTAGTATTAGCTTCAACAAAGTACCAACTTGTCTACAAATTAACTTATAAATAGCAAGGTATAACAAAAATTTTGTCCGCGACAAATAAATCACAGGATTTTTAATAAATTAATTTTTAATTAATCACTTGGTTTTTTTAATTAAAATAAAACACTTCATCTTTAAACCTAATATACTTTCATTTAAATGATTTCTAATGAGTATATTTTTGAATTTATAGGATAAAATGATTTCTAATGAGTATACTTTTGAATTTATAGGATAAAATGAAATACATTGATATATATACCTACATACTAGAAAATAAATTACAAACCTCTGACCATGGTGTTTTAAAGGATGTTATCAATGGCATGAATTTGGTAAATCCTAACCCTAAGCTGGAAACAATGCTAATTCACATGAGAAAAAAATAGCAGGACTTAAAAGGTAACCGTATTTGTTTTGAAAAAAAACACAAAGAGTGGCTACAGTCAGAGATTGATGTTTTTACTCATGTTCCTGTGAAACAAGATACACGTGGCAGGCCTTCAATTGAGAATTTTGATGATTGTTCACTTCGAACAAAGTACAGGCGTACCAACTCTCTACAACCATTCATCCAATGAACTACTTTTTGCGGCAAAAGTTACTCTTAAAAAAGAAAATAAACTTGATGAGTTACATGCAGTAAAGAATATTTTTGACAGTAGTAAAAAAGTATCTCAACAACTATCTGGCAATGAGGCTCTAGCTTTACTTTTAGATACAAATATGACCAAAGATGGCTATCAACTACATCGAAATGTTGCTATGAGAAAAAACTGTGAACTTTATCCTTCATATCACATAATAAAGGCAGCAAAATTATCTTGCTATCCAAATGAAATAAATATTTTGCTAAAATCTCAATGCAGAGCTTGGTAGACCACACTGCGCAAAGACTATGTCAAGTACAGAATGAAGTTATTGAAACAGTTGCTAGTGATACAACCATATTTGCTACATTAAGACACAAAGCAGGATTTGATGGCTCAACAGGACAAAGTCTCTATAAGCAAACAGTGTCTGAAAGTAGTATCCGTAATATAAAAATAGAAGAGTCTTTGTTTTTAACATGCATTGTACCACTTGACTTGAGCACATTTGCTGGTGGAAAAAAGACAACTTTGTGGCGAAACCCAAAACCATCATCAACTCTGTTTTGTCGCCCATTTCGTTTTCAGTTTGAAAATGAGTCTAAACAAGTATTAATCTCTGAAGAAGCTCAACTAAAAGAAGAAATTAGGAATTAAAATTGCACAAAAATTATATTAAACAATGGCAAAGAACTTCAAGTAAAGCATGTGATTGAAATAACAATGATTGATGGAAAAGTACACACAGCTTTATCTGAGGCCACTAACTCAAGTCAGTGTTGTTCTATCTGTGGATGCTCACCAAAAGAGATGAACAACATTGATGCCAGCATAGTAAGAAATTACCAGGCAAAAGGCTTGCAGTATGGTTTATCTACACTGCATTGCTGGATTAGATGTTTTGAATGTTTTCTGCATATTGGTTACAAATTGCCCATCAAAAAGAGGCAAGCAAGAACAGCAGAAGACAAAGCAAAAGTTGCTGACACAAAGTCTCACATTCAAAAAGCTTTTCTTCATCAGATGGGCCTTGTTGTTGATCAACCAAAGTTTGGAGGATCTGGTACATCTAATGATGGCAACACTTCTCGAAGAGCATTTACTGATGTCATTTCTTTTGCAAATATAACAGGTGTTATATTTAAAATTGCACATTATTTTGCACAAATTTTAAAATTGCACATTATTTTGTCAACCATATCAAGTGGCTATGAAATAAATACTGAAAAGTTTACCGTGATATGTACAAAAACTGCAAAGTTGTTTGTGAAGCTGTACCCATGGTACTACATTCGACAAAGCCTCCACAAACTGCTGATCCACGGCCCAGCAATAATTAATAGAATGTCACTTCCAATTGGTATGATGAGTGAAGAAGCACAGGAGTCAACCAACAAATATTTTAAACGGTTTCGTGAACGTCATGCTCGAAAAGCTTCAAGATATATGGCAAATGAGGACATTTTGAAAAGATTTCTATGCTCATCTGATCCTGTCATAGCATCATTGAGGCAAACCTGCACTTCAAAAAAGAAAGACTTTCCTGTTGAGGTTTTGGAGTTGTTATTAGCAGGAGATAACATTGTAAATTTGTAAATACTTCATTTAAATATATGCAGACATTGATGGCTGCCTTAAAGTTGTATTAGTTAAATGAGTTGATAAGACAAGAAAGTATTTTTTCATAAAATTGTATGCCTATCAAAAAAATGATACTGTAATTTTTTTATGTTTATTCTGTGGATTTTGTTTGAATTGAAAAACTGCATATTTTTTTTATTTTTTTGCTGTATTTTTAATTATTAAAAAAAAACAATAAATTTTTTTTTCTATTTAGTCACAAATATATTAAGAAGCTCAAAGTATGTTATTTAAATCAATTTCATAAAAATTTTGGCACAAAAATGGGCATTTTGACCCACTGTGGTATGCTATGAAAGATACTAATAATATTTTAACATGGTATTTGCATGCGTTAACAAAAGCATGAAAAATTTTACTTAAAGTGAATGCATTTGCAATTACCTCAAAAGAAATCATGCTTAAACATGATTTTTCCTTAAAGTGAAGTAATATTTATTTGCTGAATATTTAAGTTTTGCTGAAATATATACAATCTAATAGAATATATAGAATTAATAAGTTTATTATAGTTTTTTTTTTTTTTAATTGTACATTTAACAATGCATTTTTATTAACTTATTATTAAAAACTTAATATAGTATTATTTTTAAAAGTTTTAAACAAAAAATCTCAAAACATTTTATTTTATTTTTAGCTCCTTTTATTTTTATTTATTTGTAAATAAATTTAGCAAACAAAACTTAGAAAAATTCATTATTTAGTATCAATGGATAACAATTTACAATCATTAAGTCATTAAATATTAATTACCATTAATTTGCATGCACTTTGCAAATAATTTTTGTTCTAGTTAATAATAACTTATTAACTAGAACAAAAATTATTTGAAAATAAAACTTCCTTAAATGACATATATCTCTTAAATTAGACATTCATCATTAAATAAAGATACAAACATCAACGGACATTAAAAAAAAACAATTTGTCCCGCCTTGGGCTTGTAACTAATACAAAACCAAAATTTTGAAATTAACAACCTGTTTTTTTTTAATGAATAAACAGATAGCTCTTGCAAAAACTAAATGCTCTCCTAAGTAGCTGTTTAGAGGAGCAGCTCTCATAGCTTGCCATGTTCTTTTTTGGAGAGCTTTTTGCCGCTCTCACACTCATTTCTTCCTGCTGAGGCCTGTAACTATATTATAAAATTTATAGATATAACTATATTCTATTCTATATTCTAATTGTGATGAAAATTCTTAATTTTTTGCAAGATCTCAAAAAAATTAAACTTAGATTTTTTTATCAATCAACACTTTTTTACATTACAATTATTTATTTTAAGATCATAAAGTTTATTTCATCAACATCTAAATATTTCAATCTAAATCAACATCTAAATAGTTTTATCTTTTTATCTGGAAATATCTTATATCTGTAATATCTATAAAATATCTAGAAACATTTTATATTTATATATTATATAAAAAATTAAATTATGTATATATAATAACTATATTTATTTAAATGTTTACAACAAACTTAATTTAAAGTCATTGTTATTGTAGTAAACTTATTGTTATTGTAGTAAACTAATTGTTATTAAAAAATAAAAGTTTAATTTAGATTACTCCCATAAAAATTAAATTAATATAATTCGGACATAAAAAATAATTTTAAAGCAATATAATATCTTAGTTTAATAATTTTAAAATTCCAGAATATTGTGTCATTTAAGATTAGAATTTTTTTCATGTAACTATGAATTCTACTTATTTTATGTAACTATAAATTGTACTTGTTCATTGTTGCTGGTAACAGTATGGTAAAAGATCGAAAACCTAGGAATAGTATGGTAAAAAGATCGAAAACCTGGAATTAGTATCGTGAAAGATCCAAAACCTGGGATCAGTATGGTTAAAGATTGAAAACATGAGAAAAGTATGGTGAAAGATTGAAAACCTGGGAATAGTATGGTGAAATATCAAAAGCCTGGGAATAGTAAGGTGAAAGGTCAAAAACCTGGAAATAGTATGGTGAAAGAATCAATAAGGTTTTCAATCATCTTGATTGGTATTTCAAACTAAAGTTTAGTCAGTTTTTTTTTTTAAACATTTTGTGACTAAATTTTCTATTTTGTTTGTTGATAATCCATCAAGCTCCAAAATTTTTTTACTTGCATATAAAATTTATGGAACTGGAAATGCGCATTTTCCAATATATCACAATACCCATGCTGGTTTAATTTTCTTTTATATATTTTATGGCAGCAATCGCCTGAGCCTGATAGGTAACCCTATATGCCAACAGAGCCACCACCTTTTTGAATATGGCTTCATCTTCAACTTTTTCTTCATGGCTTCAAAACCTTTTTACAGAATGGGTATAAAAACATATCCATTTCGTCAGAACAGGAATGTAGCATGCCTGGTTGATGATAGTAGTGTCATCCACAAACTACATCACACAATAGGAGGGAGGGGTTAGCAATTTGTGATGATTTGTTATAAGGAGGATTCAATTTTGTGATTTTTTAAGTTTCAAATCTAGAAAAACTGTTGATTAAAAGAACGCCTAGCCTAAATACGTTTAGTCACTGTTTATTTATACAACTTTATATTAAATTATAGAAGTTCAAAAAAGAATTTCTCCTATACCTATATTAGTCAGTTTATATATAACTACACTGGGACTATGGCCATATCAGTCAATTTATGTACACATAGATTATCATTCTTTGAAACTATAAAAAATATAAATAATAAATATAATTATAATTAAACAACAATAACAGTTAAAACATATAAAACTATTTAAAAGCAAAACAACAAAATTTAATTCCAATCACTTAAGAGGGAGTTGAACCTGCACCTTTATATATACAAGTGTAATCATCCACCGCTCTGTGATTATAATGATATTGTAAAAAATTAAAGAATTTAAATATCTTTAGCATACATATTAGTCCAAAATTGTCAAAAATTGTGTGACATAATTTATGGATGCTTAAGCAATAAGTTTATGCTTAAGTTATAAGCAACATTAACTTGATATTTCTCCTGCATAACACATCTGCCCTTCAACCCAAGGATCAAGACATAATGAGCTTTAAAGCTTAAAACTACTACCAACTTCCTTCCTAAAGCCTGACATAAATTATGGATGACCCTTTACCATCAAAAAATTGTGTGTCTATTTATCAAGGCTGTCAAAAATGAACACCTGCCAAAAATCTCTAATGCTTAAAGCAACATAAGATCTTGTTTCTTCTTGGAATGTTGTCAGGAAACTATTAGTAAATGTCTTAAAACATTTAGCATCAGCAAATCAAACTAGCAGATGGCAAAAGCTGACATTGATCTATTCCTTCGACATAAGAGCTTGACAATTTGCCAGAATTAGCTACTAGTGTTGTTCAAGAAGGGCAGAATCTTTCATTGATTTAGATTGTAATGTAGTAACATCTACTAACCAGCTACTGATACTGAAATCATTGGTTATATTTTATACCATCATTTTAAAAATGACAATGATAAAGTTGCACATCTAATGTCTAATTAGAAGATGCTTTTGAAACCCTTCCTAGGCACTGGAACTTTAAGATCTAATTAAGATAATAAAAGTAAATAGTTTGAAGCATTGCCAGGTTATCTTTTTTCCAAGAATAGTAGCTTTTTTGTAATTAATTTTGTTCACATAATACAAGCATTAAAATAATGGTAATGGCAATAATAATTAAGATATAAAAATACTAATACAGGCAGCATTTTTAATGACTTGAAAAAATCTGTTAACACAATGAGATTTTGAGAAAAATTTGTAATATATTAAAAATAAACCTTCTCATTTCATTTGTTTGACGTGATAAAATTTTAATTTTTTCTTTTTCTTCATCTTGATTTCGATCCTTAAGTTGAGCCAGACTCTCTTGAGCTTGTAGTTGATATTTTTTTCTACAATTTTACAGTTAAAGAAGAGGATATCTTATAGAGACATAAAAATTTGAAACTGTATTAAAATTATCATTGACAAAAACTATAAAAAGTAAATATATAAACGCTTAAAATAAGTAGCTTTCATAAACTAGTGTAAAACAGCCTTATTTTAGTAATAAAAAATAGATTTTGTATATTGTTTAAAATTATAAATAAAAAAATCATAAAAATTAAACATAAATAAAACAATGAAAAGATACGAATATGCCCCATTTAACGATACCATTGTGTCTTAAAGTAATGATATGAAAAAAATGTTTTTAGTTTTCTGTCAACATGCTTCACCATAGCTGTAGTCAATAATCTTCAGCAAAAAAAAAAAAAAAAAACTGCATTTGAATCATGAATAGTCTATTAATATTTATATCTGCTATAACCAACTAAATAACTTACATAAATAATGTAATAATGTTTTTCCATTCACATTAAAATCATACATATTTATGTAAAAAATAAATAAATTCACAATAGCTAAGGTCCGGTAAGTTTTCGTAAGTAAACAAACCAAATTGAAACTAACCGTAGTATAATTTAAACCGGAAAATATTATGATAAAAATTTTTTGCATCAGTTATATAAAACTAAAAATACAATCACTTAAATATAGGGTTATGACTAAAAAATATTATGCAAAATTTTGTATTTTTTAATTTTAAATTTTGTCAAAATAATGAATTTTTATTTTAAAAATATTAATAGAACTTGTTCTAAAAAAAAAAAATCTGCAGCCAATGGTATGGTGGGTGCCAAAAACATTTTTCTCCTAAAGTATATCATGTTTAACCTCAAAAAAAGTGAAATTTTAAAGAGATTTCACAAACAACAAAAATTTCCAAATGAAACCTTTTTAAAGAAGGTATTGCTAAAAAAAAGTCTTAAAAAATGCTTCTTTTTTTTTAATTTATGTTGAAAAATGTTAGTTTTTTTTTATAATAAATTTTTAAAAACTAAATCTTATTTGAAAGTTTTATTTTTTATAAACTTTCTATGAAATTTTGCTTCTTTTAAGATCCAACTGGATATATTTTTGGAAAGATATTTTTGTTAATATGTGGCACTCATAACCCGTGTCATCGGGTATTTTGGTTTGGGAACCTTTATTGAATTTAACGAAATAATTGTGATTTTCTTAATCAGTATTAAAATGTTCATTGATTTCTTCTACAGACCAAAATGTTCATTGATTTCTACTACAGACCAAAAAATGTTTATTGGTTTCTCTACAGACCGAAATGTTTATTGGTTTCTACTACAGACCAAAAAATTGTTTTTTTGTCTTTACCTTATACACAATCAACAGACCTGCCTTGGCAGATTTTTTCTGACACTTCCAGACATTGTGCAAACTCCAGAACTAAAGTCTTTTAAAATACTATTTAACAAAGTTTCAAATGCAAATGATTTGCAAAAAGTTGCCGAGAGTGGAGCTTAAAATCAAAATTACCCCTTAGAATTTGCCCCCTATTCCAAATAAACTATACTTTTTATTAAAAAGTATACTTTATTTAAATTTAGCATAATATTATGGTAAAAAAAAGTTAGCAAATTGTACTAATTTTAAATTCATTGATACGTTTTAAGCTTTATTTTATAAACATTTAAGGTTCATGAACATGTAAAGTTTGGTAACTATTAAACATAACTTTTAACACAAGATAGTTAAATAAAACTTAAAATCTATCAATAAATTTAAATTTTATAAAAAAGCATGTTAAAAAGTACTCATCGTCCTCATATTTGGGTTGAGGGGCGGAATTTTTTTTGGATATTTTTGTACTTGAGCTCAAATCATTGCAATTTTTTGCAAATCTCTTTTTTTTAATTAGTTCACTTCCGAAAATGGCTGCAAATAGTTCCTATTTAATTTGGGAGTTAACAAAGAATATTGTTAAAGAGCAAAAAAATAGTTGAAAGAAGACTTCAGTACTGTAAGCTGTTTGAGTTGGGAAAACATGAAGATGGGAGAGAGTTCCCATCTCATAGTGTTGATGTGCAAGAAATGAAGCTAAATGATTAAAAGTTTTTAGAGCTTGAAGGATACAATAAAAGAATGCAATTTAGTAGCACAAAAAGTAAAGCAAAAATGAGTTTTGATTAAAGGAAAGGATGATAGCTAGCTTAAGCAGCAACGATGAAATATTTATATAAATAAAAAAGAGATGTAACATTTATTAACTTTAATTATTTTGTTTATTTCGCTTTACAATATTGTACAACATAAAATTTAAACTTTTGAAAAATTCCGACTGGAGCTGGCAGAAGACATGGCCTTATCATCCTGCCTTGTAGTTACAAGTTTAGATACAATCTTGTATATAATATAATACACATACATAAACTTTTTTATCAGTTTTTTATTTTTTAAATATTATTTTTTTGTTTTTTTACGTCAATGTAATAACATTGAAATCCATACATGTTGAAGAAAAATACTTAATAAAATTTCTTTATATTACTTGTTAGATTCGAATTTCACAACTGTGGTTCTTGTCAAGATATTGAGAAACCTGTTTTAATAAAGTTTTAAGACAAAGTTTTAATAAAGTTTTAAGACAAAGTTTTAATAAAGTTTCAAAAAAAAGTTTTTTTGAGTACTTATCTTGGTATTTGTGATAGAAATAAATTATTGGATAGTGTTTGGTAGTATAAGATTCTTTAATTTATGCATAAAAATTAGTATGTTAAACATATTTAGTAATTTAAGAAGACATTAAGCACTCCAAGTTATCTTAGTAGAGGTTTGGCCCTATTGTTTACGTTTAATATTAAGCGAAATGCATGCTTTTATTTTTTGTAAATTGCATTTAACTTTGTTGAGTACCAGATTATGTTACTTTTTATGTTGTAGCTGTGAATAGAAAAGAACTAAATATTTATGTTGCAGCTGTGAGAAATATTTTTTAAACAAGTTGTATTAAGAAGATGCTTTGATTTATACATAATTCCAATAATTTTAGATATTTTTATTTCCACTTTTTTAATTACTCCAGTTCACAGTTTCATTAAGAATTATAGTTAAAAACATGATTCTCTTTTTAATTTAGTTTTATTGGTTAGCAGTTCGTGAAGTTTAAAGGCGAGGGCGTCTGAATCAGAATATGAATTTTACTGTTTATCATCGTGATGTCTTTTCTAAAAGAAAATATTGATTAAAGACCTTTCTGGCAGACTTCCAAAAATTACTTGATCGCTTGAGAACATCTAAATGACAGATTTCTTCAATCAACTTCTTTTTTTTTAAGCCATTTACCTACAGATTTGCCAGCACTTTGCATTTTTCTTTCTGTTTAAGAGTTTTTAATCACCAACAAAGACCACCAAATGAATGAACGATGAAAACCACCAAATGAATGTAAACATATCCGTTGTCTTTTGAGCTATACCCATCCTAATTCTTATCTGTTGGAATAGCGTGTTTCTTTAAAAAAATTGTCTAGTCAAAAGTAAGGAGAGCTTTGAACTAGAAAGAGCTAAAGGCAATAAGTTCAAATAAAAAGAGCTAAAGGCAATAAGTTCAAATAATAGAATCCACTTTTTTCAACTAAATTCTATTATTCTCTTAAAATTCTTGAAGAAATTGAAAAGCTTAAAGATGATTTCTTTTTTTTATTTGGTCGTTTTAACAACAGCCTCATAGTCTCTATGTCTACACTCCATCTTGTTTGAGATGTTTGATAAAGAGACAGCGCAATTGCTTTGGTAAACTACAACCCCAAAACTTTAAAAGTTTTAGGGTTGTAATTTTTTTTTTTTAAAAAAAAAACGTTGTCAATTATACGTAAAACTTTTATATCTTATAGTGAAATTTCACAATTTATATACAAACTAAATTCCTGAGAAATTTACATTACGTTTTTTATATAATACAATAGTTATGCTATCCTAATTATTTGCCGTAGCAATTTTACTTGAAACTTTCTATCGAAAATGACTTCTTATAGCAAATCACTTTCTTTAAAAACTTTAACTTTGTTTATTAAGCTCCCCCTAATTCATCATGACCACTTTACTTTACGGGCTTTAACGTTCAAATGCCTTTCTTTCTCGCGTACTAATTCGCATAATCGGAAATGCCATTTTTTAGTGTACGTATGTGCCGGTACGTTTTGCCCACTTCTTCCGTTTGCTCTGAAATTATCCCTTTAATATTTCCAAACTTATATTGAGATTCGCATCCATTATTCAAACTTGGGCTGAAGATTTGGGTGAAACCCCCTCGGCTTTACCCAAACCTTGTCCACAAATTTGAATTTATTAGTTATCTCCTTACATCAATCATTCGAACCCTTATCGTAGTCAATTTCTCTCACTTTCATTTTGTATTGATATAATTTGTTTGTAGGTGCAGAAGAAGATTTACATCTATCTATTAGACTGACGTTGTACCAACAATTTGCCTCAAGTATGCTGCACGGAACTCACTTTCAACAGTTTGATAACATTGCTCTGCAATACCGTTTTCTGATGGCACGTAGACACACCTGAAGCGAAGTTTAACGTTCCACTTATTCATAAATTGAGAAAACGAAGTGCGTTAGAATGTATTGAAGTTCGTTAGAATGTATCGAAGTGCGTTGGAATGTATCATTGTCCGTCAAATCTGTATCATTGTCAGAATTTTTTCTTCGTATGAAAAATATTGCTTTTAGCTCTTAAACAACACATGCACTGGTTTGATGTTTAAGATGGCGCCATATTGCATACCATGTAGATCCATAGTCGATTAGGGTAAGATTGTGCTGCGACTCATAATAATTTATGCCCATACCAATCGTTGCCATATTCTTTTTTATTTTATTGTTTGGACATTTTATTGGACTTGGATCAATTGATTGAAAGGCTATACATTTTTCAACCACTAGTTTCACTTCTTCTTTGCTTTCTGATGGGTCAATTTTCAGGCAAAGTACAATATTTTTTTACACGATTATGTCTTGTGAATCTATTAACATTGCAAAGATTGCGAAGTTCACATGCTGCAATTTTAGAAGATTTATCATCCATTTTTAACCAAATGTCAGACACTCTACTAAGAGCATCAGTTAAGTTAAACTCCGAGACCACGCCTAATATCTGCTCTTAGTTGAAATGGTTTAAATTACTTATTCTGCCACTATATTCGCTATAGCCTGAAGTCTTATTTTTTTCAACATTTTGTTTGAAGCTTTTGTTCTTAATCTGGATTTTTTTTTCGCTTTTATGTTTTGCCGCATAAATGTATAAATACAGTTAACAATATAAATACTGATGACGTTACGAAGAAGACACAATTTATCTCCAAGCCCAGAGAATTGATTCCGTAAAAGATAAATACGTACAGATATAGAGCCCTTAAAAAGACGACAAATTTAAATTGGTTTTAATTATTTTGGAAAGCCTATTTTTTTTTAGTAGTTTTTTTTTAATTATTTTGTTTAAATCTATATAATTTCTTCCTGACGGTTGAAAAAAGTAATTTTTTTAAATATTTTATTTGTACTTGAAATTTGTCTATTTTGGGCAGGGTACCCTTGAAAAGACAATCTTTTTATTGTTGATATCTCCTTAACGATTAACTCAATTAGTGAGATATTTTTTAATTGAAGAGATGCAATTAGTGAGATACACGGTATTATTATTATTAATAAGGGAGGTATTTTGCATGTTATTATCTGCCTAGTATAGGTATCTTATAATAGAAAGAAATTTGGTATTATTTAATGATTTTTAAAATAATAAGAAAAATCATGAAATTTTATTCAAATAATTTCGTAATAAGCATTAAAAACCTCATTTTTGGAAGTTATTTTAATTATAATTTTTTTCTTTCCTTTATATCTTAAAGTTTGTTTTGAAAGATAGCAGTACTTTTTATAACAGTTTAATTTCTTTTAACAGCTTCTCATTTTGCAACTTCAAAAAAAGATTTAAAAATAACTAAATTGCTGTTTTGTGTTTTTACATAACTCTAATTGTACAGTAATTGTTGTAACAGTTTAAAATGTTTGTTATTATAGATATAAATAAAAATGAAACCAAAATTTAGCTTAAAAGTAGCAGCGAATGCAAACTCTGTAATTAAAAAGCCAAGAAATAAATCTGAAGCAGCTATAAAAGCAATTTAACCGAGATGAAACAAACAAACAAATAAACAAACAAATAAACAAAGAAACAAACAAATAAACAAACAAACAAATAAACAAAGCTGTACAGTGGTGGAAATTAATGGAAAACGAGGATATTCTGCATTATCAACAGGTTAGTTTCCATTAATAAAAAGCAAAATTGTGATTGATAAGCGATTAGATAATCTAGTTCTTACAGGAAATGAAAAAAAACAATGTAATGATACTAACCACTGAAGAAGAAGATATTATTGTTGAGTATGTGGGCTGTAAAAATCAAGCTTACCAAGGTATGAACAGAAAAAAATTAACAAATCTTATTATGGATGTGTTAAAAATTCGAGATCATGCCAACAAAAGATGAAAGGAGGAAGAAAATTTATTGCTTTGATTGCAAGTGGAAGGTAAACTCTTTTGAAAAAAAGGTAAAAATTTTCTATTGTATTATTAAATATAGAAATTGAAAGTTTCTGTGCCCATGTCAGTTTAAAACAAATTTACAGAAAAAAAAACATCAAAAATAAATACAGTGTTCTATTATATAAATCCCTTATATATAATACTGTATTGTACTTTTCAATATCTAAACCCCAAATAAAATTTGATCTTGAAAACTGTTATTTATTATCTGTGTAAATGTAATTCTTGACAAATATAATTCTTTACTACAGCATTAAAAAGTTAGTTTTATATTTATTATATTTTTATTTCTAAAACATGCCAATGTTTCCTTAAAAAGACAAGGAATCATCACTATGAAAAGAGTCCTTGTGAAATGCTCTCATTTAGGTAAAAACAAATTTGAATATCACAAAATGTAAATAGCATGTTTTTACTGAGATTTGGAACTAGATTAAATAATTTCATTAAAATAAATCAGAAATGCTAATATCGATTTAAAAACAGAATCATGTTCCATTTTAGTTTTTAAAGGAAAATTTTAAAGAGTGTTCACTATTTTTTAGATAATCTTACAAAAGAGTTGGTGATTTGTGGCATCATGGTTGAAGAAAATCAAAAAGTATCTGATCATTGGACCAGTCAAATTGACTTATCTCGGATCTTCAATCATGATGAAACACCACAGTTTGTTAGCTATGGCGTTAATGGTTCACCTAGCAGATTATTATATGGTGGGCGTGGTGAACGCTGTCAAAAAATGTTTCGGCATAATCGTGAATGTGTTACAATAAATCCAATGTTGTCATTATCTGGTACATTATACTTAAAGCAGTTTTAAACTTTAAATTATTATTCTATGCTATATAGTACTAGATATTGAAACCTATTTCATAAATTTTATTTTCCATATATAAAGATATAGTCAAAAAATTGTAAATTTGAAAATAAATATATTTTACGACAACACATATAATTTTAGACACATTTACACTGCTTAATATATTATTCAGGTGAAAAATGCATTTGTCATGTAATATTTGGTATTCAAAGAATTACTAGCCAGATGACTCCACTAGTTGCTGTTTGAAGTATTCCAAACTTATTGATTTTGACAACAGAGAATGGATCGCAAGATCTCAAATAACTTGCATTTTATAGATTATTTGGTAGACAATCGAAAAAGACATACTTCGCCCTGTTGTTGTACTGAGCTCTCGCTTAAATTATACCTTACTTTGATTTCTTAGAGAGAAAGAAATACATTTATATATATCACCACCAGACACTATTAGGATAACACAGCTTCTTGAACAAATCAACAAGGCGCTTCATGAACATTATGCATATGCAAAAGAAAATTTGTTTAGTCAACATCAAACAATTAATAGGGAGGCTTTTATGATTATCTTCTGAGACAAAATTAGAATTTTTTTTGAATTTCTGCACTATAACTTAACTTTTTTCTAAAAGTTAAGTTGGCTTGTTTATATTTTGGAATATTCAAACATTTTTTTTGATTTTGGTTAACAATAGTTATCAGCAATATAGTTTTTTTGTCCTTTTAAGGGCACTGTCTATTTAAGGGCACTATACCTGTAAGTCATATGTAATTGTTACCATATACATAAAGTAAGATTTTTTTTTGAAAAGATACAAAACACAATTTTGAGTTAATGTTTTTTTTGAAAAGAAGCAAAAAGTTACAAGACAAAAAAAAAGAGGATAAGAAAAAAAAAAATTAATTAAATTAACTTTGAAGCTATGAAAATATCAAAAATTTTAAACATTTTTAAGAATATAATTTAAATTTCATTTAAAATAATTAAATAATTCGTAAAGAAAAAAGTGAAATAACAAACTCGTTGGAAAAAAGTAGTAAACAAATATATAAAAATAAATTTGTACAACATATAATTTGCAATAAAATTTATACGCTATATCTTTTCCTTTGAAAAAGTAAATTAAAAAATTACAATATAAAAAAATAAAATATCAATCAATCAATCAATCAATCATATATTCTGAAAATAAATTTTCAAGGCTATTTACAAATAGTATTGAAATACTAATCTCAAGTAAATACCTAAAAAAAAATTATATATATACAATTAATCTTAGTAATGATAATATTAATAGTAGTAATAATAATAATAACAATAATAATAAAGTAATTGTAATAATTTAAATAAATCGGTATTACTTTCCATACAGCAATCATTTTTACATACAAAGCTACAGTACAAACAGTAATACAGTACAAACAGACAAAACGTAACAACTAACGATGACATAAAAACGACTACTGCTAAAAAAATTATCAAGATTTAGTAAATATATTAATATAATCATAGTTGTTAAAATATAATAATCAAAATATATTGCAAATATTATGACCAAATAAATAAATAAAGTATAAACAGAAAAACACTGAGGAAATCAAAACAAAACAAGTTATAACAAACATCACGAAACAAAACAAAAACTATGCAAAATAAGTAAAACAAACAACAACAACAAAAAAAACTTAAAATTAAAAAAAATAATTATAATACACGTTAGAATTAAACATATATAATAAATAGCTAAAATGAAAATAAAAACAAATAATATATAATTGTATAAAAAATTTAAATACTACTAAAAAAAAAGTAAAACTATAACCGCTAAAAAATTGAAGAAAAATAAATAATACTAAGAAATGTATGAAAGAAAACTAAAAAAATGTATGAAAAAATAAAAATCTTGGCCGATTGAGGTTCCGCTTTTTAAATGGTTTTTTTTTAATTCTTTGCCATTGTTTTTATTTCATTCATTAACTTTTTTTTTTTTAACTTCTATTTTCGTTACTTTTTCACTTATTTTCTTTCAAACATTTCTTTTTCTTTTCTTCCTTTAAACGATTTATTTATTCTTCTTTTTTGTTGATTTCATTTTTATTTTAATTTATAAATGTTTTCTTTTCTTTTTTACTTTTTAAAAAGATATTTTCAACGATTTGAAAAAAGCGTCACCATTTGCGATGTCATTGCAAAGCCTTGAGTTTGAAAAAATCAATGAGTTTAAAAAAAATATATCCAAATTAAAACTATTATTCAAAAGCAAAGATATATATATATATATATATATATATATATATATATATATATATATATATACATATATATATATATATATATATATATATATGTATGTATGTATATATATATATATATATATATATATATATATATATATATATATATATATATATATATATATATATATATGTATGTATATATATATATATATATATATATATATATATATATATATATATATATATATATATATATATATGTATGTATATATATATATATATATATATATATATATATATATATATATATATATGTATATATATATATATATATATATATATATATATATATATATATATATATATATATATATATATATATATACATTTCATGGTTGTTTACTAATAGTACGAGTACTAATCTAAGGTAAGAACCAATTAAATAATAATAGCAATCATATAATAATAATAATGTAAATTAAATGAAGATGATTATAATAATATCAATAATACTATTAAATATAATAATGACAATAATAATGATTATATTAGTAATTATAATAACAACAACAACAAAAATAGCAATAATAATAATAGCAATGATAACAATAAAATTAATAATAATTATAACAACAATAATAATAATATTAACAATTATTACCGTATTTTACCAAACAGCGATTGGGGATAGATAATTTAAAGTTACTCAAAGATCGAAGGTAGTAACGAGAACTTTTTTTAGTGGTAAAAAAATTGGAGAATGATGGAGGTTTACTTGTTTATGATTCCAGACTAATAGACAATTTAATAAATAAACAAGATCACATAATTTGAGTATTTTTGATAGAAAGTAAAGGATGTCAGAGTTATAACAACACTGTTGAAAGAATATTATTTTTAAAGCTTTGTTTTGTAGATTACATAACCTTAAAAAAGCATTAAACTTGCATTGTCCCCAAACCTGACAAGCGTATCTAAGATGTGATCCAAAAATTGCATGGTATATATTAAATAGAGTTTCATAATTGACATAGTGGCGAATTTTGGCTAGCATCCCATTTGATCTAAGATTTTACTGCTAAGTTTTTAAGATGAGAGGAAAAAGATAGATTTGAGTCAATTTGGGTTCCAAGATATTTTAATGAAACTACCAGATATTTTGTCCACTTAGTCTAAAGTTTAGGTTTTTTTACATTTTAGATTGATTTAATTTGAAAATAATGAGTTCAGTTTTGTTGGTATTAAGACTTAGTTTGTTAGAGCGCAGCCATTGAAGAAGGTTAGATAAATCATGATTAATATGTTTGTTAATTTTTTTTTAATGATTTGTTTGTTATGAGTAAGTTGGTGTCGTTAGCAAAATGGTAAGCTGTTGAAAATTTTAGAGAGATATTAAGATCATTTATAAAAATAAGGAAAAGCAATGGTCAAAATACAGAACCTTGAGGTACACGCGTGGAGCATTTTATTGTAAAAGATTTGGCATCATTGATGGAGACAAATTGCGATCTATTAAAAAGATATGATGAAAACCATTGCAGAGTAATACCTCGAACACCGTAGTGTTCTAATTTACTTAAGAGGATGGAGTGGTCAACAGAATCAAAGGCTTTCTCTAAGTCAAGAAACACTCTACATGCAAAAAGTTTATTGTCAAGAGCATTTCTAATAGTTTCAGTTATTTAAATAAGTGCATGAGTTGTGGAGTGTTTGTTACGAAATCCATACTGATGTTGGTAAAGACATTGATTTTTGCCAAGAAAGCTGTAAGGCCTGTTGTACATGGCTTTTTCAAATATTTTATTAATGTTAGATAGAAGAGAAATTGGTCGATAATTTTTGTGGTCCATTAGAGAACCCTCTTTATGGATAGGAATAACTTTAGCTATTTTAAAAACATTTGGAAAAAGATCTTTAATAAAATAATTATTTAATACGGTACAGAAAGGCTTGCAAAAAACACGAGAACTAAGTTTTAAGAAGGTGTGTAGGGATACTATTTGGTCCTAAACTTTTACCATTTTGTAAACTACTTTTTATTAAATCAGACACCTAATTTTTAGTCACTGGATTAAGAAAGAAAGAATTAGAATTAGCATTTTTTAAATAGTCAGAAAATATATTTTTAGAAGAAATCATTTTACTTTTGGGTGGGTGTTGTATTGTTTCATAGTATTTGTTAAAAATGTTAGCAACAGCCATACTGCCTGAAATAGTGTTACCATTAGACTTGAGAGTTTAAAATTTAATTGGTGTAGAGGGTTTGAAGTTAATAATTTCTTTTATTCCTTTCCATGTATTTTTTGTATTGTTGAGCTTTTTGTTAAAGAAGGAGATGTAGTATGACTTTTTGGAAATTCTTAATAAATTGCTAATTTTATTCCTGTACAATTTAAATTTGTCGAGTAGTTGACTTTTTGTGTTAGAGTTTTTAGATTTTATATACTTTTTGTAGAGCTTATTTTTAATTGCAATTGACTTCAGATCTCCATTAGTGATCCAAGGTTTAGATATAAGTTTAACTTGGTTTTTGGTCAGTTTTTTGTACGGGGCATGACAATCAAGAATTGTGTTGAATGTTTTTAATAAGAAGTTCATTGATTCATTGACATCATTACCATTTTTGACATAAAACTTCCAGTCAATATTAGAAATATCCTGAATAAATTCATTATCATTGAAATTCTTGAATGATCGTTTAGTTTTCTTTGAAAGGAGTACTAGGAATGCAAACAAACTGTGCCATGTGATCTAAAATTGATATTGTTACGTTATCAGAAATAAGATTAGGAATTTAAAAATTTAAAAAAATATTAACATTAATTGTTTTAGATTTACAGGTTACTCGCGTTGGTTAAATTATTGTTGGGTAAAAAGAATAAGAACAAAGTGAGTCAAGGTAATCAGAGATAATAAGGGATTCATTGTAGTTTAGTAAGTCCTTGTTAAAGTCACCCGTTAATATAACCTGTTTATTTTCAGAACTATGTTTTTAAGTAAAGGATTAGAATAATCAGAAATAAATTCCTTTGGGTTCATTGAAGGATGCCGGTATATGCAGCCAACAATGATATTTTTCTTAAAAGGATTGATGATTTCAATAAAGATAGATTCTAGGTATTTTGGGGCATATACTATAAGATCTCTTCAGACATTGTAGTTTAGATTGGATTGTAAGTATAGAAGACCACCTCCCTTTTTATCAAACTAATAAAAACTTTTTTCTGGTTTCACCAACATAAATGTATATATATATATATATATATATATATATATATATATATATATATATATATATATATATATATATATATATATATATATATATATATATAGATAGATAGATAGATATTAAAATCTCAGTGCGGCAAAAAAAAGTTTGAACTGAATATAAGTTTGAGTACCTGGTAGAGTATCTATGGTCATTTTTTATGAATAACGAATTAAAAATGTTAAGTGTTATTTTTGTATTAACTTGAACATAAAAATTAAAAGATGATACAAGAGATGTAAATGTTCAGTTGTTAGACATGGAGTATATTCAGCTTTATAAATCGAAGTGTGTAAAACGCTCTAAATTAGATAATATTCCAACTGCATGTTTTTGTTTATTAAAGAAGTTTTTAATTTTTTTGATTTGTGCTACACCAAGCTATATTTGCATAGTTCAGACAACGATGAAAAAAGAAATGTAGTAATTTTGAACAGGTTTGATTTAATAATGGTCTTGCTTAATAAAGTAGGCCAATATTTTTTGAGATTTCACCTTCATGATAATGTATATGATCTGTCCAAGTTACATTTTCGTCAAGCTTAAAAAACGCTTAAAAATTGTAATAAGTGCTCTCTTTTTATAGCTTCACTGCCAATACAAAGTATCTGAAGCTTTAAGAAGATTTTATTGAGTTCATGAAAGCGATGCAGAAATGTATACTTTGTTTTAGTTAAATTAAATGATAATTTATTTGCATTAAACTATTCTGTTTTAAGAGTTTCATGTTAACTTATTTAAGCAACATTTTTATATCATTATGAGCGTGAAACAATTTTGTATCATTAGCATACAAAATAACGTCTGGTAAATTACAAGATTTGTTTAAATCATTAATATAAACTAAAAGTAAAAGTGGTACTATAACTGAACTTTGGGGAACCACGCAGGTTTTATTCATACTAGTTTCTCCGCTGCCAAAAGAAATGTATTGTTTTTTATTTGACAAATAGCTTTGAAACCATTTAGTATTCAAATGTTTAATCCCGTAGTTTTCTAGTTTATTAAAGAGAATATAATGATCAACAATGTCAAATGCTTTACTAAGATCAATAAATACACCTATATTTATTTTCACCAAATGTCTGAATAATATTTTGAACAAGATTAGTAATTACTTGATCCGTGAAATTTTTTAAAATTCAAATTGTTTTTTATAAAGGATATTGTTATTCTCTAGAAAGGTAATAGAAAAGTATTCTTATAGTTTTGAAAAGCATGCTAGTATCAAGATTGGCCTGTAATTGGAAGCGCTTGTAACATCTCCAGATTTTGACACTGTGGTACCAGTCTCAAAATCTGGAGATTTTAAGACTGGTACCAGAGGAAAGATTCCTTGTTCCAGATATAAATTAAAAATACGCATGAGCGGAAATTTTAAATAAAAAAATTTATTTTATTATTACATTATTGCAAACATCGTCAACGCCTATAATTTTGATTAGTTTTAAAAAAGAGGCAGTATTAGATAATTCTCTTTCATTATCCACGGAACACAACAGTTTGATAAGCCCAGTTGCATTAGGCTGAAGATAAATCAATTATCGAAACATTTTCTCCAATTCGTCTCCAGTTTCAAAGCTTGGCACATGTGGTTGCCGTTAATGCTTTAACAATAGTGTTTAGCTTCCTGAAGTCTTATACTGGTCCTTTGTTTTGCTGCGCAACTCCCACGAGAGAAACCAAACCTTGTGTTGCGTCGCTTTTTTTTTCAAAATGAATCTTTGCAGTCATTTTTTGTTTTTTATACATTCAACAATTTTATTCACTAGAATTTTCAGGTTGTTTAAAACAATCACCAGATTTTTCACGTAGTTTTTGATATCGACGTAGTTACGTAATAACGTAGTTATTCATTTTCCACGTAGTTATTCATTTTCCACGTTTTCATTTTCCACGTAATTATTCATTTTCCACGTTTTCATTTTCCACGTAATTATTCATTTTCCACGTAGTTATTCATTTTCCACGTAGTTATTCATTTTCCACGTAGTTATTCATTTTCCACGTAATTATTCATTTTCCACGTAGTTATTAATTTTCCATGTAGTTATTCATTTTCCACGTAATTATTCATTTTCCACGTAGTTATTCATTTTCCACGTAGTTATTCATTTTCCACGTAGTTATTCATTTTCCACGTAGTTATTAATTTTCCCCACGTAGTTATTAATTTTCCACGTAGTTATTCATTTTCCACGTAATTATTCATTTTCCACGTAATTATTCATTTTCCATTTTGTTTTTTAAATGATGCTGTTAAATCCCGAGCTATTATATTCATTGACATCTTTTGTCTGCTTTTTAATCTAAGTAAACATTTTTTCTTCTAAAAAATCTCATCAGTTGCAAATATTGACCAAAAGCTACTATTCCGATAATATCCATCAAGAAACACTAACCAAGTGGTTTGAATTCGACTACAAGTGCTTTCAAAACACTGCATTCCAATATGGTGTGACAATTCATGTTTGGCTAACACCTTCGTACAGCTGCCGTTGTTAATTAACAGTTACCACGCTAACTTCTTATTTTTTATTGTTGTCGCACATTTTTCAATAAATCATGCAGTAAGTCTACTCTGAGTCGATCAACACATTCTCAGAAACGTCGTTTATGTCCAAGTGTATGGTAAGTAACGCAATTTCTGGTTGCTTAGCGAGAGAGCTGGTGCAAACGTCTTCTCCTTGAGTTTTTTTTTAACACATTCCTAGTACATGTCCGTACTATTCTCACAAGAAACATAGCACTTCACTCTTTTCACATCTTTTAACTGATTTGTTTCCATTATTGTTTCTTTGTAGATGACAATTTTTCACAAAATGATTAGGGAATTTACACTCATAGCATATTGATTACTTAGTTTGATCTTTAGATTTTGATCTTAGATTATTTAGTTTGATCTTCTTGCAACCTGGAGTCAAAAGGCCTTCTTTTTCTTATATTGTCAATTGAATCAGCAGAAAATATTTTGTTTTTTATTTCGTTAAATTCCTAGATCATGGTGCTCAAGCAAGAAATTGTTTAGTTGTAAGATCGTCGAAAAGACAAAACCTGATTTCTGCAGCCGTCAAACTTCTTCAGGTCCAGAAACAAAGACACACGCGATTAGTTTTTCCACAATATAGGCAGATAACCAGCGCAGTTCCGTCAAAGAGACATTGACTGCCTCTTAATGTCTTAGCTTTTTTGTAATAAACTTCTCGTAGGCTGTAAATGCGTCAACGGCAACTGCTTCTAACCTCTTTTATTCTCTCAAAATTTTCTTTGTCAGTTACCGCTAACTGTTGGTAGCAGGGCCATGAAGAGGATAAAAATGTGCTGGTGCAATTATCTTTTTTGGCCCCTTCCCCTCTCCCCTCCGCTTGTTATGCATATATATATATATATATATATATATATATATATATATATATATATATATATATATATATATATATATATATATATATATATATATATATATATATATATATATATATATATATATATATATATATATATATATATATATTAGGATGGGTCATAAAATTTTTTTTTCTTGTAACAGACTCTAAACATTGCGATCAGTTTTTAATAGTGATACTATGAAATATGAGAATGATTGTGATAGATTTAAAGGGCGCAACTTTATTGGGAAAATTACCGGTACCCTAATATTTTCGAGAAAAAAAGTTTTTCTAAAGTAGGTCAACCTGGTAGTCAAAAGAAGCGAAATTTTATAAAAAATTAGATAATAATAATCGTTTTATAAAAAATCATATTGCCCAAAAAAATTGTCATTAAAAAACATAGAAAAAATGCACTTTTTTCACTTTTAGTTAAAAAACCATAGTTATTATGCAATAAAATCTAAATTAATAATTTTTATATCAAAAGCTTATTATTTTTGAAATTTCTATAAAATTTCGCTTTATTTGAGTACCTACTTTACTTAATTTTGAAAAACTTTTTTTTTGAATAATAATAGGGCCTGCAAATTTTTGTAATTAAATTTGCGGGTGGAAGACATTGTTCAATCAATACTTTCCTAAATTAGTACATAAAAAAACAACTTTCTAGACCATAACGAGATTAGCAACTTTAAAAAAAAATTTTATGACCCACCCTAATATATATATATATATATATATATATATATATATATATATATATATATATATTATATATATATATATATATATATATATATATATATATATATATATATATATATATATATATATATATATATATATATATATATATATATATATGTATAATAATATAAATTCAAATAAAAAGATTAAAAAAAAATTTTCAAGTTTTATTACACAGAAGAGTCTATAAAAGATCTATAAATGATAGATATGTTGTTAAATAGAACACTTTTATAAAAGCTAGGTTGCCTTGCATGCCTTTTTCTTCGCAAAATTGCGTATTACATTAGCAAAGTCTATATGTTTTGAAATGTCAGACTCAATACTTAGCCTAGCCAAGTTGTTAAGGCGACCCTAACTAATGGTAGGCCTGAGATATTTTGTAATAAGTTTAAGCTTGCTGAAGATCTTTTCTGCAGATATTACTATTGCTGGTACTGTAATAAATATCCTCAAATTGACACTGAGGTTTGGAAATATACTTTCTATTTTGTACTCCGCCAAAGCATTTATTATTTCCAGTGTCAATCATTGTTATATGATTCATTTCTTGCACAAAGTCTTTACTGACAATATCTTCAAAATACTTTTTTGCAAAATTAGCTGCTTCATGTATTAATTTCTCCTTTGACATTTTTTGGTAGTTTCAAAGTAAGCTGAAGGTTTCAGAAATCTTTTTTGTGGCGCTAAAATAAATTGGAAGTCTTCCTATAACATTATCCAGTACTACATTAAAAATTTTCGGGAATTGGGATTCCATGGGAGATTTGCCAAGTTTTGGGATTCCAAGGGAGATTTCCAAGGGAGATTTGTCACTCATTTTACTTACATTTTTACTGTGAGATTGTTTTCTGCTATTGTTTCTAAACAATTTTGTTTCTATATCAAGGTTAGATGCAACAAGCTTTGCTTTATTCTACATTGCTTTCCAAATGTCACGAATAGTTAGTAATTGTGAAAGTAAAATTTCTATTTTTGAAATTTTTGTATGTAAAGTCGCGTTACGGGCTTGAATGAATTTGTTGCAAATGATAGAAATTAATATTCTGCGCCACACAACGGACATTAAGATGAAGGTAAAGGTACTGATATAAAAAATCGCTCCACAAATCTTGTTTCTAGTTTTTAAGTTAATATTTAGCTGGAGCAAGTCTTCCAAAGCCAGCCTTACTGCTAGAAAGTGAGCTACAAATGGTTTGTAGCTCACCTTCAACTGGACATATTTGGCGCATTGTCATAACTTTGAGCCAATCAGCGAGTAGAATAGCATTACTCTCGTTTTTGTAATCATTTGAGCAATTTCACAACCATATTTGTCTTTACAAATTTTACAAAATTTTTGTCTCTACAAATTTTACAAAATTTTTGTCTCTACAAATTTTACAAAATTTTTGTCTCTACAAATTTTACAAAATTTTTGTCGCTACAAATTTTACAAAATTTTTGTCTCTACAAATTTTACAAAATTTTTGTCTCTACAAATTTTACAAAATTTTTGTCTCTACAAATTTTACAAAATTTTTGTCTTTACAAATTTTACAAAATTTTTGTCTCTTAAAATTTTACAAAATTTTTGTCTCTACAAATTTTACAAAATTTTTGTCTCTACAAATTTTACAAAATTTTTGTCTCTACAAATTTTACAAAACTTTTGTCTCTACAATCTACAAATTTAAAAAATCTATTACCATTTCAAATTGTGATTCATGGCGAACTAGGTAAAATTAAATATATGTTATTTGTTCAACATGAGATTAATCTGTTGCAGAATCTACAATTATTGCGTAGTACTTTGCAGAATGTCTTCCTTACAAAACATGCTGTCAGGGTTAGGGTTAGGGTTAACAAGATCAGAAAATTCTGCAGTAACTCATTTTTGGAATCATTTGAGAAGTAATATACGTTTTTTTGTGAACGTGTTCTTTTAGAATAGGGTCTCAATTAGAAAGCAACTTTATCAGACCTAAAACGTTTTTATTATTTGAGTCACCAATCCGTTGCGAAAGTCCCTGAAAAGCGAAGCTTCGTTCTCCTAAAAATAGGATAACATCAATAGTTCTTCTCAAAACTTGGTACCATTTTTCCGATTCCACTTTAATTGGTAATTCAATATAATTATCAATACTGTCTTGCATGGAAAGACGTTGTTCTGACATTGAAAGTTCTAATTCGACGTCATTGAAATGACGTCATTCTAATGCACCCCGCGCTAGATAGGATTCTTTCAAGAAAAAAAGAAAAAAAGAAATTTAATAGAAGAAATTTAATAGAAGAAATAGAAGTAAAGAAGCCTTATGCTTGCTCCATACAAGTCTCGAGAACGCTATTAATGTACGCTATTAATTTCTAAACTTTAATATACCTTCTGGAATTTTTCGATTATTATCATGTTTTGGCAATTTTAAAAGAAATTCAATATGACCTCCGGTAACAAAATTATTTCTTTCTGGTTGAGAAGGAAATTCTGCTGTGATGAATCAAAAGTCAAGTTTTGTACTTGATTGAAGTAAACCACTACTTTATTTTAGAATTTTCTGTAGCATCAGTTTCAGGTTCTGAATCAATATCTATGTTAATCATATTTGCAAAAGTTTTTTTTTTCGTTTTTTTTTTCACTAGTTGCTATTTTATTTTTGCTATGGCTAATTTGTTCATGAATGCTATTTTCATTTTTCTCTTTTTCCAAATTTATATCAGGATTTATTTCTAATTCATATTCAGAATTTGTTTTTTATTCAATTCGTTGTTTTTTAGACCTAATTGAAAGAGTAAATTTTTTTTCTTTGATTGAGTATGCGTTTCTATTTTTTCTTTTCTTTTTTGTGCTCCCGATTTATGCTTTTGGATGTTTCTTGTACGCAGAATCTTAAAAATATCAAGTTAATAAATTTAAAAAAACTATATAAATAATTTTTCTATTATAATTTTAAAAAAAAGTTTTTTTTTTTAATTTGCATCAACCACCACAGGATTAAAAACATGGAATCAACAAAGTAAAAAATTGTTAAAAAAAAAACAATTTAATAATATTGAAAATGAAATAATTTAATTTTGCGTATTAAATCTATAAGTCATTGTTAATAACATTATTTAAAATCTAAGATGTTGAAGAAATATATAATCTAAAGAAATCAAATAAACAATTATATTTATTTCAGGTAGTCGGTAAAATGCGAACTGCGAACCAGTAAAATGCGAACTTTTTTGCGAAACATAGTTATATTGGTTTTTAATGAAGTAACATTTTTCATTTTCCGTCAGCCGTTAAATTGTTTATTTTACAATACATTTTATGGACTTCAAGCAGAAATATAAATTATATTTAATTTAAAAGAAATAAATTACATTATATTTAATTTAAATCAAAAAATGAGTAAACGTTTTTTAAAATATCATAACTGTAGTGGTCATTAAAATATAATGTCTTGGTTCAAAAAATTTATAAAGTTTTAGGGCTTTTTTGTTCCTAGCCTTCAATCATCGGAATTTTTTGCAAAGCATAGTTATTTGATATAAATATAAACACACAAATGTTTGGAGTTTGCTCCATGTTCGAAAATCTTAAACACCAAAAAATGCTGGATCCGTCACTGTTGATTAATCACAGGTGGCAAATTTAAAACGGTTCAACTAGAAATCTTCAAAAGATTTAACATTCCACATATTTTATTTCATCGTTGATTTAAGAAATTATAATGTGTTCAATCACATTTTTACTATTTGCTACAAGTAGAAAAAATTATTTTACTAATTTATTTAAATTAGTTTAAAGCCTTAAGTTAAATGATTAAAAAAATGTATACCTTTTGTTCTGACAGAGCTGTCTAAATTATATTATTTTTACTTTTCCTTGCTAATTAAGCTTATAAGAAAACACATCTCATAAGTTATACAAGCAAGTCGTTCTATCGTTGTTGTTATCATTTTTGATATCTTAATATTTTATGTCTTAAATTTTATGTCTTATGTCATAAATTTCTCTTAGGGGAAAAACTTTAGAAAACTTTAGTTGAATTACAATCTCTCTACGGTTCCCATGACTTTATTAAAAGTTCTGCATAATATATTTGCATTTTTAAACTTATTAATCATATTATTTGATGAGCATATTTATGGAAAATCTTTTCAGGTTAATAAAAAGAACACCGCTCTTAATTGGTTTAAAACCAAATTTAAAAAATTTATGTTACACATAAATTGTACAATTGTAAATTTTAAATTTTTCTTTTAAATAAAATTTTGCTTGAATAAAGAATTGAGAATAACAAAAAAATATAATTAAAGTTAATATAACAAAATTTAGCAATAATACCTATCAGTATTTTAATTATTTTCAATATTATTTTCTTTATTACTTAAACCTATTCGTTTTTTTGGAAGTGCAGTTGTGTTCATTTTTTATTATCATTTTTTGCTTATGTTACATCAAAATATATCAACAAATTGAAAATTTTATCAAAGTTAAAAACTTTTGTCCTATCCTTGACGACCCTGAATCAAGGTGTTTTCTGTTTTTCCAATTTTCTTATTATTTCAGCTTCAATATCACTGCTGTTCCAGCAGTGATATTGAAGCTGAAGGTCCGTCGTCATCATTTAAAAAACAAATTCAGCAGTAAATTTAGTGATTTCTGCAAAGATTAGTACCAGAAAAGCACATAAAGTATATAAAACTCTCTCAGAAAGTGGTATTTCTATTTATACTCCAACGCAAAGTGGTATCTACAAAGGTGTTATGAAAGAAGGGGAAAAGTTGAAAGTAAATTATATGGAAAACCTAAAAAATGAAAAGTGGTGACGGAATATGGAATATCAAGTAGTTGTTTTGAAAAATTCAAAACAAACGCAAAAATTTATTTATAACTTAGACTATCTTAGTAAACAAACGAAAAAATCAAAACAAAAAACGTCATAAAATACGCAAAAGCATATAATGCATACATAGTTTTAAAACAAATTTCCCAAGCATCAAATCTTCAAGAATAGTGTCCCTGTTCGTACTTTTGGTGTGCATTGTCGAAGCCACATTTGGAACCCTTTGTTTACAGCTTAGAGTTTATTAATAGTAATGCGGGAATCACTTGGACGATTAGATAGTGTACTAAGTACTACCTGTGCTTCAAGTCAAGTTCTTTATTCAATTTAAAAAATGATCATGTATCAAAAAACTATAAAACATAAAAAATTTTGAAAAAAAAAGAAGTTCGGCTTGCTGTTCTGCAGCTAATGAATTAGAGAGGTTTGGCTTGCTGTTCTGGAGCTGATGAATGGAAAAAGTGAAACAATATATAATGGGATAAAGCAAGTGCTAGATGAATATGAGCTGTGGCCAGCCATAAAAATGATCGTATCTGACACAACATCTACAAATGCAGGATTAAGAAATGGTGTAGTTACACGGTTACAGAGACATTTTAAAACCATTGGACTAGAAAAGCCTGTTTTTATTGGACACCATTTTCTACATACTCTTTTAAAACATGTCATGAATGATCATTTTGAAGGATCAACAATGTCACCATATCTCCATTACCCTTTTGTGACAAGGTTGCAACAAGATTACGAGAACTTGAAGTTATTATTTTGTAATATTGGAAATCCTTTGACGAAAGTAAAGCGAACACGCTGGAGAGATGACATGGATTTTCTGAATCACTTAATAGCATGTTATAGAAAATTTAAAAGTACAGGTAACTTTTCAAAAGTTAATTTCAAATCACTTCCTGCTATAAGCAATGCAAGATGGAGTTCGAGAGCCATTTTTATTCTACTTGCTTACATTTTAATACCAGAATACCAAGAATCAGAATCTACTCAAGCAGCATGTGACTTCATCTGTGGTTCATGGGGTGATATATGGTTTGGGGATCACTACTTCAACCCTGCAGGTTTTGTTAATCTATTATAAGCATGCAATGAGCATCCCAAAGCATTGAAATTATTGAAAAGGTTTTGGTCCACTGAATCAACACCAATACCAACACAAAGGTCAAATATATGTGCAGAACGTGCTGTGAAAGTGATGCAAGACTTAATGCCATTATGCCATAGCATAGAAAAACTAAATATTAAATACTTATTGTCAAATACACAGTAGACAAATTTTAATTATACATGTTTATGGTTTCCGTAAAGTAGTGGAAGATGTGTTGCAAAACTACATTTTTTAAATTTTTTTTATAAATACTTTTTAATTGGGGGTGAGCTTTTTTGACATATAGTAAAAATGCTTGTTATTTTTTTGATTTTTGAACAAAAACTCCCCTAAATTTAGTATGGGGATATAGGGTTGCAAAATTGTCATATCCCTAATGCTCATAGTTGAGAGCTACAAGTTAAGTGAACTATTTTGTATTTAAAGACAAAGGCAATTCTATGGGGAAGGGTGTGGAGGGGGTGGCATATTTTACCCCCCAAAGAAGGCGGTCGTCAAGTTATAGTAGTTTTTATAGGTTTTTTAAGGAATATAGTCGGCTAGTTGAGTGTTTGACACATTTGAGTATTTTTTAAGAGTGCCGCCGCTCCCTTTTCCTTCATTTTATTCCTAGAATCGCCAATAATGAGCTATAGAAAAAGGTCTTTAAATGTCTTTTAATTGTTATATATATATATATATATATATATATATATATATATATATATATATATATATATATATATATATATATATATATATATATATATATATATATATATATATATATATATATATATATATATATATATATATATATATATATATATATACATATATATATATATATATATATATATATATATATATATATATATATATATATATATATATATATATATATATATATATATATATATATATATATATATATATATATATATATATATATATATATATATATATATATATATATATTATGGCCCCTGCGAAGCTTCGAAACTTCGAATTGAATTGAATAAAAAAAATGATTCAAGATTTAATTCAAAAATTTTCAAAACTCGAATCCTTACTTATTTTGTTTTTGTTGTGGGTATTTTAGATATTCTGCGCTTTGCGCTATCAAAAAAACGTTAAATACCTTTTTAATTAGTCATTAAAAAGGTTAACTAGGGCAAGAAGTATCAATAAAGAGATAATACAATTTTTTTATTTTATTTTATTTTGAAATATGTACTATTAAATAAAAAATGCTTAAATTTAGACTTCGAAATATCGATTCGAAACGGGATTCGTATCGCGAATCAAGACCTGCTTTGATTCAAGATTCGAAACAAAAACTGCCGATTCGGAGGGCCCTAATAAATATAAATATATATATATATATATATATATATATATATATATATATATATATATATATATATATATATATATATATACATATTTATATATAAAATGCTATTAAAGTTTATGTTTAAGCTTCCCATCCATTTAATGTAATACTATTGTTATTTTAAGCCGGATGTTTTCCAAAAATCACTATGAGAAATTTCAAAAATAAAAACATAACCATCCGTTTCCTAAAAAGAATTGTATTAACTTAAATTGTATTAACTTCTTATCGTCCTTTATTATTTAAGATTTGCAAACTATTTTTTACTTTTGTTGTTTAAATATATAAGAATATTTTTTTTTTTTACATTTTTAATTACGTTAGATGAATAGGAAACGGGTTTATTGTTGCAGCTTTTTTTATTGGTTCATTATAGGCTTGACGGAATAACGCAACGGTAGCGGTAGAATGTCAAGGAAAGTGTTATGAATGATTAAATTAAAAAAAAACTGAAAAATATCATCAAAATACCAGTTTTTTTAAAATTTGTTTTTAGTAAAAAAAAAAAAAAGGAGAAAACTTTTAGAACGAATAGTAGAGTTTTTTAAAGTAAGATAATTACAATATATTTTTGAAAAAAAATCTTAAAACATTCAAATATGTATAAAATATTTATAATAAGAAGAGAAATATATATAAAATGAAGAGAGTTATATTAATGGGTATTTTATATAGGAATATAATTTTTTTTCTGCAAATTGTAAATACGTTGCATATACATATATATATATATATATATATATATATATATATATATATATATATATATATATATATATATATATATATATATATATATATATATATATATATATATATATATATATATTATATATATATATATATATATATATATATATATATATATATATATATATATATATATATATATATATATATATATATATATATATATATATAAAATTCTATACCATATTATGCTTACCGAGGATGCTAAAAAACGGCTTTTGCGTTGTCTTAACGTTTCAAGTGGACTCAGTTACAATCTCTTGAAGCATAAAGCTATTAATTATTAGCGGATTCTAATAAGTTAAACGTCTTTAAAATGATAATATAACCGCAAAAAGTCAAACTTAATTGACACGATTCTTTTTTTTTTAAACGTCGAATATATATTTTTTTTATATAAACGTCAAATATATATATATATATATATATATATATATATATATATATATATATATATATATATATATATATATATATATATATATATATATATATATATATATATATATATATATATATATATATATATATATATATACAAATATTGCTCTATTATTTAATAGTATTGAGCACTTTTAAACGCACAAGAGTATTTGTATTATTATTATTATACCATAATAATACACTTTCTATTTTGTATATATATATATTTATATATATATATATATATATATATATATATATATATATATATATATATATATATATATATATATATATATATATATATATATATATATATATATATATATATATATATATATATATATATAAATATATACATAAATATATATATATATATATATATATATATATATATATATATATATATATATATATATATATATATATATATATATATTGTTTGTTGTTTAATAATGTTTTTATTATTCAATTTTTGTATATTTTAATTTTATATAATTTTATTTTTATTTTTATCAATTTTTATTATATTATTTTTGTTTTTTTATTTTTTTTTATTGACTTTTATTTAGGAACTGGTGAAAAGGAGTGAATATTATATACACTCCTCTTTGCGGTACCAACATACACAACAAACAACAACATACACAATTCAGGGATAAGAAAAAAAAAACCACATTTGAATGTTTGAAAAACTACGTTTAGAATTTTTTTTAGGTTTCTTTGCATGCAATTCCATATTTTAATATTTTTAGAATATATTCAGGAATTTTATTTTTCAGAATACCATTTTTAAAATTTAAAAAGTCACGTAAAATATTTTTAAAAAAGTAAATACAAAAATTCGCATACTTAGTAGTTTTGGAAACTTATATTTACAAAAAAGATTGAAGCATACAAAATTTCAACTTTTAAAAACATTCGTTCCAAAAAGTTTCAAACTTTTTGTAAATATTGAATGGTCGTAATACCACAAGTACCCAAATTTTTATATTTACGAGTATAGTCGGCACTTTTTAACTTACGAGGATAGTTTTACATGTCTTGTTAATAATATAAACAATTCTTATTCAAAAGAATAATTTACAAGAAAAATCTAAAAAATAATTTATAAGAAAAACCTAAAAATGTACTTTGAATACAACTTAACTGTTGTTTTTTTAAAAAAAAAAAAAAAATTTAATTTGCATTAAGTTGATTTTTTTTAAATTATTTGTCGTAAACAAATTATTAAAAAAAAAAAGATAATTGAATTTAATACCATAACGTTTGAATATCTTTAGGTAACTTTTATTTTTTTCGAATTTGACAAATTAAACAAGCTGAAATAATCTCTTACTCTAAAAATCGGAATTTCTAATTCAATTACATAGTTACGTAAAATAAACACGTTGTAGCTAAAAAAACTATTTTATTAGCCAATTAAAGTTGGCTAATTATACACCATATATATTTTACTTTTAAATAATTAAGTAATTTGCAACATGCAATAACAACAACGTTAACACTATTTCATCGGCTGCCGTTTAAACTTATGTAAGTAAATATATATTTTTGTTGTTGCAGTTATTCATATTAAAAAAATTATTTGCGTGCTATAAACATACATTTGTATGCGGTAAACATAGAAACTTAAAATAGTTTGTTTTGACATTGTATGTAAATAAAACGCAAAGTTTTTAGTTTTAGCGAGTTATGCAAATACCGTGGTAGCATGCTTTATGATTGCGCAAATATATCTTGTAAATATTATCCGAAAGTATTATATTATATCCAAAAATGTTGAAGATTGTCAATCTTTTTAATTCTAGTTAATATTTTATAAAAACTTCGTTTAAACAGATCGAACAACTCGCACGCTTGGACATTAATTAGCAGCCTTTGTTCTACTATAGTTTACCGTGAACATCCGCTAATACATTTCCGGCTGTAAAGCATATATCCGGCAAGTAGAATCTTTTACCGCAAACGTCCTCCTTATTAAGGTATGCCTTACAATAAAAATTTTTGATAAGTGATATTTCATACATTTCAGTTTCATATCAGAAAATTTTAGTTTTACATTTTTGATTTTTATGCACCCATTTAATTTATAAATGAACTTTAAAGTTTTTGAATTATTTTTAAAATGACTACTTTTTATTTAAAACTTTTTCAAAATATCAAACTTGTATTTGTTTCAACTTGTATTTTACATTGATATGCAATCAATGTAAAATACAATTGTGTTTAAACGTTCAATAAATCAATATTCGATATTTAAAATGATATTCAATACAAAAACGTTATTTTTAAAAAACAATGGAATTTTCAATATAGCGGCAATAATAAACGTCATGATATTAGGTTAAACATAAAAATTACACGCCGCTTGCAATCAAGACAATAAACATTTTAATCTTCTTTGTTTTGCAACGAACAACTTTAAGCAAAAAGAGTTCAAAAAAGTTTTTAAATTCTCATAACAGTTGCTTCATCGATAACCATCTTTACCATAATTTAAATCAATCAATAAGCGCGTTTGATAATTGTAACGAATATTTTTCCAATCGTTAAAAAGTTATTTGACTTTTTTAACTTAGATAACTTTCTTTGGCATCTATTGCAATGGATGCCAAGAAAGTTATTTAAGTTGATAAAAGTTGTAAATTGATTATACTAATTTCAAATTTGTTTTCTATTGATTATCCTCATATTGGTAGTATTCACTTGCTAATAAAATCCATGGATTAACTTGCTAATAAAATCCATGGATTAACATGCTTAAAAATACCTCAACTATTATTACTACGATTGTAATTATAATAAAAAAAATTTGCAAATTTTTTATTATTTAGTAAGTTTTTTTTTATGTTTTATAATATATTATTTTTTTATTATTTATTATTTATACAATTTTTTTTTTTGTTTTTATTATTTGTTAAAAAATTATCAAATTTTGCACTAATGCATTGGTGCAAAAAATGCTAATTTTTTAAATTACAATAATAATAATAATAGTTGAGGTATTTTTAAGTTAATTCATTGATTGTAACACGTGATTGTAACAAGTAATTGTTAACAAGTGAATACCAATATGAGGATATTCAATAGAAAACATATTCGTATAATAAAAATTATTTGTTTTATTAATTTTTTTTTTTGACATATTCCATTTATAATGTTGCATTTTTAGTGTTTTTCCATAAAAAAAACATTTAAAATGTCTCATGTTTTTCTCATGTTTTGTAATTTTAATCATTCTTTATTACATCTAATCAACAAATCATGAGTCAAAATTTGAAAAAAAGAAAAAAGATACATGGTTTAACGGACTGGATGATTTGATATAAATCACTTGCGTCAAATTTACGTAAAATTATTAAGTTATATGTCAAACAAACAACTTCCTCATTTTGATGAAATTTTTATTTGAATTGTAAGCATAACAAATTTTGAATTATGTTTCAAATTATTGGATTAGCTTTAACCTAATTTTGTCTTTATTTTGTTTTTGGCAATATTTTTTGAATTCTTTTGCCCTCACAAACGAGTTTGGCAATTTTGAGGGCTCATGAGCACAGTGTTAGTTAGAATAACATTTTATTGTATTTTTTGATTATACTATAGACAAAGTTAAAAAATGTTACACAACCAATAGAGAGTTTTACAACCAGAAGAGGGTTACGCGACCAATAACGGGTGGTAAAACCAATATGGAGTGAAGCACCCAAAATACGGTACACGATAAAACAAAAAGGGTGATTCAATTAAGACAGGATTACGCAAAATAAAAAGGGTTACACAATTAAAAGAGGGTGCAGCAGCCAAAAGAGGGTGACACAACCAAAAGAGGGTTGGACAACAAAAAACAAGGCTACCAAACAAAATGTACTTCAGATATTGTTATTAATTTTGTTTTTAATTGATTGATCATTTTTTTCAAATTACAAAGAGATTAAAATTTCTTTAAAAATTTTAGTCTATATTTTATTAATAAAAGCTGGTCAATCAATCAGAAAAAAAGCTCAACCACTAAAAGTGGGTATCCAAACAAAAAACAAAGCTCGACCACCAAAAGTTGGTATCTAAACAAAAAATAAAACTCGACCGCCAAAAAATAGATCTACAAAAAAATTTCCGTTTTATTTCAGATTTGTATTTTCCGTAATAGAAATTTAAACTTTTAACTTTTTGTTTTTAATTTTCATTATAATTTCTACAAATCAAAATCGTCGGTGCTTTCTACAATGTAATCTAAAATCGTCGGTGCTTTCTACAGTGTAATCTAAAATTGGCGGTGCTTTCTACAGTACAATCTAACATCAACTTTTTCTACAATGCAATAATCGGACTTATTTATAGTGAAAACCTAATAGCGACTTCTTTACACTTTATTGGCAAAAACTAAAACATTAGTTTAAAACAAGTACCTCTATTTTTTTTTTTTTTTTAAATTCAAGATAAACATTAAATATTCAAGTAGTTTTATTTATAGCAAATATATCCTTTTTCTTTTTATTTATAGAATATAAATTTATCCCAATTCTCTAGAGCATATCGTGATTCGTAACTACTTAATTCCTAAAAATAACTCTAAAAATGAAAATTTATTAAATCTAAACAAAAAAAAAAAAAATTATACAAATGAGAACGTATATTTGTTATTTTTATCTTATGCTTTTTAACGTGACTGAATATATTCAAAAACATAAAAATTGCTTCATGAAACTATTAATATAGGTTTTCGGTAACTAGACTATACACGGGTTTCCATGACTACAAAGAATAAAAACATTAAGAAAATAAAAATAAAAACTTTTTTTATTTTTTTATTTTTTTTTATTTTTATTTTTTTATTTTTTGCAATACAAATATTTATATGGGGGCCATCAATAAACAATGTTAGTAAATAGAAGGGAGGGGATGGAAAACGGTGCTAAAAAGCTTAATAATAATTGACAATAGGAGAGGGGAGTGTATTATTTTGTATGTATATATACATATATATAAAATAAATAAAAACTAATAAATAAAAACGTTTTTTTTACGACTGTAAGTTTCGTGGTAACAGCAAAAGTTTGTTTTTCATATGAAAATATAATTTATATTAAAGAAACTACGCCAGTCTATTGGTTTGTTGAAACTTGTTCTCGTGACGACATTTGGATATTAATTCGCTTTTTTATTTTTTTAATTCTTTTGCATTTTTGTACAACTAATCTATTTGTTTTTCGTATAAGTACGGTCCATATGGTCGGCATTTTCTTGTAATGCATTATGGCGTGAAGCATGAAAATTATTATCGTAAAAAATGTAGTAAAAAATGTTTATTTATCACACACACACACATATTCACGCGATATTTATCACAAATACTTTTTTGTGACATTCCACATACGTAATCACCAATAATTTTCTTTCTTAGTTCCGATCCAAGACTGTCAGAAGCCATTTTTGTACTTGAAGTCATAAAAATAATAAAAATAAATAATCACGCTTCTCAAGGCTTACCGTGTTTCATTTACCTTGTGATGACACAATAATGCTCTGTGGAACATAATGTCTTGGTTGGGTGTGGACTGTATTAATGTAATGAAACACTTGTTGTATTTCACTTCTTGTATTGATGTTCTTCGATAAAACATTTTAATAAAACTCACTTCGATAAACTGTCTTGATAATACTGACTGATTGACTTCCATATACTGACTGAATTACATGTCGGTTTACATGTCTCTTATATAGTAAAATGAACCTGTGTGAACCTGTTCTGGAAGATTCTAGATGCTTCTTTTCGATGCTTCTGGAAGCTTCTGGATGTGTCTGGATGCTTCTGAATGTTTCTGGATACTTCTAGATGCTTCTGGATGCTTCCAGATGCTTCTTTTATAAACTTCTGGAAGCTTCTGCATGCTTCTGGAAACTTCTGGATGCTTAAGCCCGTTCTTCATTCAGAACTTTTTGCGCTTTGGGGAAGCGGAAAAGTTATTTGAGCATGCGCAAAGAGTTTTTTTTAAACCCGTTCTCCAATCAGATCTTTTTGCGCATGCTCAAAGAACTTTTCCGCTCCTCCAAAGCACAAAAAGTTCTGAATGGAGAACGGGCTTTACTTTAATTTTTAAAAAACTTCCGTGACGTTGACACGGACCAGACTTAAAAAAATGAAACAAACCAAAAAAGTTGCACTTGTTTTGTCCGCTGCAAAATGGCACTTGTCAACGAAATTCTGCCTGTGTGCTGTCACCTGTCAGTTGATTACTCATGTCATAGCATGATATGACTCCAGACTCCTGAGCTGTTTGCAGTGGTAGTATAGTTTGTTTCGTTTTTAAGAACTGTAAAATTAGGAACACTTTTTAGCATTGTTCGATGTTGGTTGCAAATGTTTTGTCCAATACTGTACAAAAAAATACAAACCTAATTTAAACCGACAGTCATTATATATTGGTCTTATTGATTTTGATGTGACATGCAACAAGTCAAAAGATGGCATCAATCCAGGAATATTCTATGGAAGATCAAGAATTACTACTCCAATAACCCAAAACATGATATGTTTTTTTATTGTGAAATATAAAATGATTTCGAGCCGACAAATTCTTACTTAATTGCCTAATTGTGTGAATGTTAGTGCTCTCACAGATGAACATCCATTGAAAGACATTTTAAATTTATTAATTACTTAGATAATACAAGAGCACTTCATGGAGCAGAACACCGCGGACATTTAACCAAGGAATTCTACACACAGACCAATACACCACGGCTGCGTGATTTTATCTTTGACCGTATTAGTAGCATTTAAACCTTTTGCAAAATAACATTTGTGAGATAATATTTTGCAGAAAACACAACAACTTAATTGTTAAAATGTAGCGACTTGTTATGTTCTTAGACGAAGCGCAAGTTAAGCAGTTTGCAATGGACAATGCCAACGTTCACCGGGTTTGAGACTTACATATTAATCGCCGACATGCATCTTCTATTAAGCAATATCCAGCAATTATGATTTGGAGTGCAATCACTTTCCGTGGGGTACAAAAGGAACTTTATGGGGGTCAAAATTAAGACCAAAACTATTTTTTCTAGAACTACATTATGTTTTAAAAATCTTTAGTGTCAATTTTTTTACTTTAATTTTTATAATCATCTTTTTTATTGCTGCACGAAATTTATTTGCTAAGCAACCAATTTTTTTTAGTGAGCAATAAAATCTCCATGTAGCTTAGATTTTTTTAATGAAATTCTAAATTTTACTTTTCACTTTTTTTTACAGGAACATGTTTTTATTATTGCCTTTTTTTTGAAATAAGTATAATTTTGCTATAAGTTTTTAAAGGCATTATTTTGGATCATTGTGTTCAAAATTTACGACTCTCACATGATATATGTTTTTATTATTGCATCTTTTTTTGAAAAAGATGACCAAAGCTACATATATGCAATAAAGTTATTTATCATTTAGGTATTAGTACATCATATAAACAGGTATAAACAGTTAAGACTATGCTGAAATTTTAACAAATATGTTATAAATATGTAGTATGTTTTGTACATTGTTGTAAAGTACATAATGTTGCTATGTACACATAAATGGTTGTCCATAAATTACGTCACACAACTTTTGATCATTTTTGACCTCCCCTTCCCCCTCGTCACAAAATTGTAGCTCTTAAGAAGTAAGTTTGGTATGAATTGTCACAAAACCAAAAACTTTCTTTCCCTTTATAGCGTGACGTAATTTGTGGACAACCCTTTTTTTTAATTAATAAATAAAACAAAGGAAATCACAAGTTTTCCTTAGCAGAACCTTTAATTAAAGCAAGAGTTAGCGATAAAACCCAGTGGGCACAAGACTTAAATAAGACGTTTTTTGAACGTTCAAAAGACGTCCAAAACGTTCTAAACACGTTTAAAAGACGTCTTTTTTACGTCCTGTGCCTACTGGGAAGTAGATAAAAATTACCGCAAAATAGAGCAAATGATCTCCTACTTCTACTTTTTAAATGAGTGTATATGACAACATTATGTACATGTGAGGTACATATTGTTATGTACACCTATTATTCAGCAAATAAATGTTTGCATATGTAATAGCATATGAATATTTTACATCGATTTAAAACACAAAATTAAAGGTAACTGCAGCTACTACTTAAGTTACTAAAAAAAAATGAAAATTTTAGAAAAGAAAAAATTTACTTTTAAAACTTTATAAGCTGCGTATTATATATTATAGTGTATTAAAATTTTTTTTTTGAATTTGAAATTGCAATAGAGCGGAAATAATAATATAAGCAGTAGTTGTGCCAATTCATTTTAAAATTTAGATGTTTACAGTTGGCATACGTATATGCATAGAATTTGTTTTTTTTTTTTATTTTGTATATATACTAGTATATATACTAGAGCTGTATTAGAGTTTAAATATTGACTTTAAATTTTTACAATTTTTTAAAAAAAGTTTTACTGCCGCTAGAGAACTATTTTTTTATTTTTTTTGTACGAAAAAACAGTTTTTGTCGAGCATAGGATGGTTTTAATTAAAATAAATTAATTTTAATTATGTTGTTGGTGATTTCACTTGATGTCACCGTTTTAATGGATGAAAACTATTTATAATGCTAGTTTTAAAGACATTTTTATTGACAATAAAAATGTTATATGCCCAACATTCTGTGACCAATGGTTACAGCACTGATTATTAACATTGCATTAAAGTATGTAAAATGGAATTTAATTGTAACCTTATAATTGCTGTAATCAATCACGTCACTTTAATCAGTTCCAAAACTTCTAGCAATATTGCTTACCACAACTTTTGCGAATGATCAGGTTGTTTATTTACTAAATAATTGGATAATCTATTATTTTCAATTATAATCTATTATTTCCGAGCATAGTTTTTTTAACGATCAGAGATTTATGCGGATTATGTATATGAAAGGTCTCGATATTAAAACTTAAAAATTTTGGAGCTGCGACGCAAAAAAGAAAAAAAAAAAGAAGAACAAGATTAGGTCTACCCCATCAACACGGTCTGATAATATTACAGGCATTGAAGCTCAATCAATATCAATAAGGGACTTTCAAAGTTCTTATTTTCCATTTCCTCATGATTCTGACTCTAAAGAAACTCTTATTTGGAATACTGGTTCAGACACAAGTGCTGGCTCAAACGCAACCCTAACCCTAACAAATGTTAATAAATATTAACAAATATTAAAAAATATTAACCCTAACCCTGAAAAAAAAAAGAAAAGAAGAGATAGAACTAAACAAATGAGATCACTGTTACTCTCTTTATCACAAGCCTGCGACATAGTAGGTGTTTCAAGCAGAGGTACTGCATTTATAGCATGTACAATGTTGGAAGAAATAAACATAGTTTCAAAAGGAGACCAATCTAAATATAAGATATAATAAGATTTAAAGGGGGAAAAAAACATACTTAAATTGCAACGAAAGATCAAAAACGTTTTCAAATGTTAGTAGGGTTGTATTTTGACGGAAGAAAAGATCAGTTATTTATTCTAACGTAGAAAAAAGCATACAAAAAACTACTAAAGAAGAACATGTTTTACATGTTTTTACTTTTTAGCACAGGGTCAAGGGTCACAGGGTTATCTTTTTTTGTTTTTTTGTTTTTGTGGTTATTAAGGTGCTCCCAGAAATCCTTACGGTCTTTACCATATTGCACCGCGGTCTTTACCATAGTGCACCGCGGAAGAGCATTTAACTAGGAAGCCTCCTTCTACAACAATGTCGTTTATTGGGCTAGAAACCGGCGTTGAACCTCAGACTTCTTGGTTCTCAGCCAGAGTTCAAACCACTGTGCCGTGGTTGCTCAAAAATATATGGGGCATGTAGTGACTGCATCGAGACATTGATACAGCATTAAGACAAGTATTAGTACATTTTTTAACTCAAAATAACATTGGTACATCTGAGTTTGTTGCCATGGGTTGTGACGAAACAGTTGTAAATATCTGACTTCTTAATGGTGCTATTTCTTTATTAGAATTTGAACTAAAATTTCTGCTGATCAAATACATGCTAAAAAACTGTCTAAATGGCATCTTATTCAATAACTTGAAAATAGAATATTGTGATGTTGTCGGATGTTGTAAAATCTTTATACAGGTTGAAAAAATGGTTGAGTTTGTCAATAAAGTTTATTACTAAATGTAATTCAATATAATATGAAACCCATTATGCACCCATCATGCACCCATCATGCACCCATCATGCAAAGGTGCTAAACACTTATAGACTATCATCAATTTATTCAGGTTGTGACCAGTTGTGACATTAAAGCTATCATCGATCCAGTGATGCAAAGGAATGTTTTTTTAACGCCTCCGGAGAACATGCTTCTTGCTATATATTGGATACATACGAAAAATTTGGCATTGCAACAATTATTACAATAATGAATAGTCTTTAAAAACAAATAAACTTCATTAGTTTTTAATATCAGAAATCACTTTTAAAGTAAAAAAAAGAGTACTTAGACCTAATTTCAAAAATGTGAACTCAATAAAACTCTGATTACCGCTGACACCTTAAATAAAAATCTATATACTGCAATCTTGCATCACATTTTGCAGATGTGCAACATTTTTTATACGAGTAGAAAAATACATCAAACTTGCTACAGAGACCTCATATCAGATTTGCAATATGGTTGGTAGAGATGGATTCAAAAATCGCATTGCAATTTTTTCGCTTTGTCAAAACTTCGATTGTATATTATGCACTGGGGAGATTGTTTAGCAAAAACTCGTGAAACTGTTTTTGTAAAAAAAAACTTTAGCGGCTACTGAAGACACAAAAAATTCATCTCAAAAATTTTCACTTTTTCTAACTGAACTGACTTTCTGTAATATTGAAACTTTATTACAAATAAATTTGAAATTTATTACATATAAACTTTAAAAAACTCCATTAAAAATAAATTTAAAAAAAATTTGAAATTTAAAAAAAGTTGTTCTTCCAGACACCCTTTATATACAAATTAAGCAATTCAAGAATAAAATTAACAAAACCCTAATCATTTAATTAAGTGATTGCATGTTTCAGAGGCAGATTTAAACTCCGTTAAGTTCGTTCATTAACAGGGTAAAAAAAAAATATAAACATTGGTATTATAATGTCCACCACCCGCTTAATATTAGACTGTCGATCTTAATACAAAGTTTTTAGTGAAAACCAGTTCTTTGCAAAAGTTTTTCGGATATGAGAATACGGATAAGTTAATTGGTTATTTGCTTTTAAAAGTAGCAATCAATTCTTTAATGCAAACTATACTTTGCAGCATTGGCATTTGATTGGTTGCAAATGTACTCCGTTATATCGTGATTTAAAAAAGTTATTTTTAATATATAATTTTTTTGTTAAACTATGATTGGTACAATATAAAGTACAACATAAAGGGCTTTTGAATTTTAACGTCAAAGCATGGCTTATAACTTGATTGAAGATGTTGTGAAAAGGTTTTAAACTAATGATCTTGTTAGTTTGATCATAGTTTATGAAACTTTGTTGTATAAACAAACAATTATAAACAACAATAATAAAATGGTTAATAATTAAGGTCATATGAGTCGTTTTGTTGATGGCGCTATAAGAAGAAACCTATGTGCCGAAATTTGTATTCTATCTTACTTAAAAGACAAAAAATAATGTATTACTCTGAGGTTAGCCACTTTACTTTTTTTTGAAAAGAAATCATATCGTGCTTTAATACAAGAAGTTAATCCTCACACTCCCCTCCCCCATTTTTTTTATATGCACAGCGGGTATAATTTTGTCACTTGCAACATAGCTTTTTTTTTTTAAAGTAATAAACTAAAAATAATACGCCCGCTCCACGCCCGCTCCTTCCATGGAAAGAATTTTATTAAACTCAAATTGCATTAGATAAAATAATTTTTTTAATAACTTAGTAAAGTTTTAATGCTGTAGCTGTTAAAAGCACCGGAAAAGCTAAGTGTTAATAGTATCTCTAGCACTTTACTAAGCTCTTCACCTGTAAGTGTGCACACTTTGAAAATCTTTCACGTTTTAATATAAGTTTTCTTTAAATCGTTTCAATTCGTCCGAATTTCTTATTTATGTACTCTATTATAAATGTTTTTGAATTTGTTTAAAGATTTTGCGTTGACGGCTTCAAAAAAACAACCTCTGGCAAATTACTTAATGGCAAATTACTTAATATATATATATATATATATAACATATATATATATATATATATAATATATATATATATATATATATATATATATATATATATATATATATATATATATATATATATATATATATATATATATATATATATATAACATATATAACATATATATATATATATATATATATATATATATATATATATATATATATATATATATATATATATAAAACATATATATATATATATATATAACATATATAACATATATATATATATATATATATATATATATATATATATATATATATATATATATATATGTTTTATATATATATATATATATATATATATATATATATATATATATATATATATATATATATATATATATATATATATATATATATGTTTTATGGAAATTTTATACAGTTTGATTATGTCACCACGTTGTCTTCTTTTAACTGGTGAGGACATTCTAAGACAAGCTAGTCGATCTTCATTGCATAATTTATATATTTTTTCCAAAATGGCAATATCTCGTTTTTGAAAAGGAGCCCATACTAGTACAGCAAATTCTAGGAGTGGTCGAAAAAAAGAAAGATGTAGAAATTTAAGCGGTTCTGCATCATATTGAACAAAAGATTTTTTTATTATGCCCAATATACCGTTTGCTTTGCTTGCACTCGATAAGACTTGATTTTTCAACTTCAAGATATCTGAAAAAATCACTCCTAGATGCCTTTCTAAATCTGATATGTTGAGTTTACAATCATTTATATAAGTTGGGTATCTCTTATTTTTATAGCTATAGTGTATAACTAAGCATTTGTCAATATTAAAGTTAAGCCAACAATTTTGTATCCAATACGCAGAGTTCAAATCGCATTGTAGCTTATTATGTAACCTATCAAAAGAACTAATCGACACAATTTTTGTGTCATCAGCATATAGTTTTGAAACATTTTTTAGAGGCTCAATATATATATATATATATATATATATATATATATATATATATATATATATATATATATATATATATATATTAGGGTGGGCTAAACGCCCCTCATTTTTGAAAATCAAAAGACACTATTTTTCATATGCTGTGGGTGCCATATGTGATCAATAAAAAACAAAACTCAACTCATTTGAAGAATTTTTAGACCCCGCTTAACGGACTCAAAGATTACATTTTCACTATAAAAATGTGCATTTCGACAGATTAAACAAATTAAAATAAAGTAAAAATCTTTTTTATCTGGTTTTGTAAAAGTTTATAATCATTTTAAGCCTAATCTCATTGTAATTCAATAAGATTTAGGCTACATACAAGCATTAAAAGGACTAAAATTTTGACCTGGTTTCTTAAAAAAAGACCCGGTTTCTACAATATTTTTATAACTGCCTTTATTTTTATATTAAGATGGCAAATCTTTTTATTTACTTTTTTTTTTTTGGGGTGGAGTGGGGGGGAAAGGGGTTCATTTTTATTTACTTTTTTTGGCATAAACAAATTATTAACAAATAATAACATTATATTAAATGAGATTATAGTTGTTGGAAGGATTTAGGCAGGTGTTGAAGATATGCCCCTCCTCCCACACACACACACACACACACTTTTTCCATATTTTTTTAACGTAAAAGAACGGAGTCGCAATCCCTGAATTATGTGTTTGTTTGTGTTTTGTTTAAGTTAAAAAATGACATCTATATAACAGTATTTAAAAAATATTGTTAATATTATTAACTTATTACATTATATTATTTTAAACAAAATGGGAAAAGATATCAGATCAAAATATAAGTTTTTTTTTATAAATGGTTTTAATAAAGTCTCTAATATAGAAAATATTCTGTTAACTGTCTTATAGAGAACGAGTTCTCTATAAGACAGTTATTTTGTATACAATTTAAAAATAAAATAATAAAATTTGCAGTATAGACTCAGAATAACGTTAACTTAAGTCAGAATTTTACTAAGCCGGACAGACTTTCAACCCCCTTTGAACTTTCTATACATGCAAAGAGCTTTGCTTTAGTCAGAAATTCGTTTAGTCAGACTTAACCAATTCCCCTTGAGAATCCGACATAACGGAACTCTACTGTATATACAAATTTCTCCCATGGCAGTTTTTAATTTATAACTTAGAGGGTGTTATCTTTTAAATCGCATTGTTTCTTCACTAATGAAAATCTGAAAAAGAAGTTTCCAAATATTGCTGGGCATTATACTACGTAAATTATAATGCGTATAATTCAAGGAGCTTTAACAATAGTTTATCAAATCTCTTCGGTATAATCACTTACATAAATTTCTTTAAACAGTTGCATATAATAAGAATTGTATTACTTTATTCTAAGACTTTTGTTGAGATGTGCCATGATGTTTTCTATTTATATATGATGCCATCAAAACATGAATTACATGACACACCACCCAATTATATACAGTTTAATTAATATATTGATCCGCTACTACTAAGATTGAACTTCTTTTCCTTAGTTTTTTTAGTATAGAAATAACACCGATGTGTTTAAGAAAGTTACATCCTCCAAGGTTACATTTACAATAGGTAAATTTGCATGTAACTATATACAGTGGCAAATTTTTGTGGCCCGCGGTTATTTATTTTGGAGATTTTATTATGCGCTACACCGTAAAAATGACTTACAAAAAAGTATACAATGAGTATATAATGTAAATATTGCAGAATGGGTTTTCAATGTGTTTTTAAAGCATTTTACTAAATTCTAAGTACGGACATTGTTTTTTGAATTTTTGTTTATTTTAGTAAAAGCACTATTACTGATTTTCGGAAGAAATATTATATTAAACTGTTATGTTTTTGCCTAAAACTAAATAAAAGCGAGTGGCTAAATCATTTTTTTATTTATATATAATATTAAACTTTATCTTTTATTTTGAAAATTTAGAAAAGACGGGGGGATGGGAGCAAGTTCTTCTCCTCTTCCCTAACCTCTGACCCCTCCCCCCCTCCTAACCCTTTCCTCATTACTAAGATCCCATTTGTTATAATTTTTTTTTGTATGAAAAACTAGTAACAAATAAATAGTTTTTCTAAAGGTTAGTCAAATAAACGAACCGGCGTCGGTTAGTTTGCCGCGGCAAATCAGAAAATGTTGTAAAAACAGGTCAAATTTTAAGGCAACAGGGTAAAACATCAGGGTCCGAATTTCTTGAGCACAGTCTTAAATGATCATATGAATATAAAATTTAATTAAAAAACAGTGCCTTTGAGATTTTCATTTTGAAGGTTATCTAACCGGTCATAATATGAATTTTTGAGGTCAAAGTTTAATATTTGAGCCCAGTGAGCGTGGTCCAAAATTTGTGCAAATGAGTTAAACTTTGGTTTTTATTGATCACAGAGTAAACCCACAGCATGTGGAAAACAATGCCTTTTGATTTTCAAAAATGAGGGGCGTTTAGCCTACCCTAATATATATATATATATATATATATATATATATATATATATATATATATATATATATATATATATATATATATATATATATATATATGATATATATATATATATATACATATATATATATATATATATATATATATATATATATATATATATATATATATATATATATATATATATATATATATATATATATATATATATATATATATATATATGTATATATATATATATATACACACACACACATATATACATAATAAATGTAAATTAACAGCTAATAAAACAGCTTTTTTATATTATATTATAATATGACTATGTATGTAACAATATTTTATACATAGATATATTGCATATTTTTATTCTGAAATCGAGACGTAAAATTCAAGTGAATGAATAAGCTTGCAGTAGAAGTAAAGAGAAATGGTAGCCTTAGTGGAAAACCAACTTTAGAAAAACTAATTTTTGTCAAAGTAAGTTTTTTTTTTTTAATTATTATGAATAGGGGACAGTAGGACAGTAGTGGGTTTTAAAAAGATTATATATATAGTTCAAGTCATAAATCTCAACATTACAGTGCTTTAGATTCCGTCATCGGATGCTTTAGTAATTATTTTTCTCTTCCTTTTCCCGAAGAATCTAACCTAAAAACCAAAAATCGAAATAGTTAGTACAAAGTATGACGTCTAAATTAAACTCTACGCGTATTTCTTTAAAGTTTTTTTTTATTGTAATGATTGCTGTTAACGTTTGTTTCTTACTTTAAGCACCCAGTGGGCATGCGTTGTCCGGGGACGTCCGTCGGACGTCAAGACGCATGCCCACTGGGCAATACCTTTTAATTTTTCTTTGCGATATAATACCAAAATTGGAGCAACGCAAATTTGCTATTTTTTTATTTCTATTAATAAAACGTTTCAGTTTCTACGTCTTTAGAGATTTTGAAAGTCTCAAAAAGCTCTTTACTAACAGCTTAAAGCTTTTTTGTGTCATCTAATTTCGTGTTCAAACTATAATATTTGCACCAGGTAAACTGGTAACCAAGGTAACCTGCTGCGGATTACACCAAAGAGATATAATGATATTGCTTGTCACCATACCTCCTTAATTATACAGTTTTTCATATTTAACGCGGTGGGATTAAAAGTGCAATTAAAAATATATCTTAATTTAATAATAACTTATAAGTTGCTACAAGCATGATAATTAAGGCTGTCAACGGGTACCCGGGAAACCGGGTACCCGTCCATTGGTTACTGCCCGGGCAGCATTATCAAATGACGGGTAACCTTTGTCCATGCAAAAAAACAAAATGTTTCAATTTACAAATTATCAATTTTAATTTTTTTTTTTGTTTTTAATTATTAATCGAAAACAAAAGAAAATAAAACCCACCTTTTATTTTCACTTTATATATAATGTTTTCTTTTACGTAAATCAGAACTCCTCAAACTTGTTTATTAGTTATATTTCTATGACAAACTTGTTTATTAGTTTCTATGAAAAAATTTTATGAAAAATTAAAAGATGAAGAGTAAAATTTTTAAAAAAAAATGTCTTCAGTTTCATATTAAAAAGGTTACATATAAAATGTCTTCAGTTTCATATTAAAAAGGTTACATATAAAATGTCTTCAGTTTCATATTAAAAAGGTTACATATAAAATGTCTTCAATTTCATATTAAAAAGGTTACATATAAAATGTCTTCAATTTCATATTAAAAAGGTTACATATAAAATGTCTTCAGTTTCATATTAAAAAGGTTACATATAAAATGTCTTCAGTTTCATATTAAAAAGGTTACATATAAAATTAAAAAAAAAAAGTTTTTCAAAAAAAAAAAAAAATTTGTAAAAAGAAGTTTTTGTGTGCGTAATAAGTTTATTGTAAATAAATAAAATGTTATAATAAAATTTCATCAATTTGTAACCAAATAAAGTTTTGTAAAAGCTAGTTGTTGTTCTTTCTTCTTTTATGCCTTAAAAAAAATTGTTTTTAACGTTCAATGGGTTCCCGGGACAAGCATTTTTGCGATTTTTGACAGCCTTAATGATAATGCAGTGATAATACAAAAATGGTCTTAAGTTTTTTTGATCGGAACATTAAAGTTTTAATTTTTGAACGCAACTTTAAAGTTTTACATAAATAAGTGATAAAATTTATGCGGCCGTAGAGCAGCGGTTAGAGCGCTTGCTTTATAAGCAGGAGATCCAGGTTCAAAACGAATTCTGGATATATCTTCGCGTCACGATAAGGAAGGAGGCGTGAACTTCCTGGTTAAATGCACTTCCGCGGTGCTCTGTGACAAGACCGTTAGGTCTTCTTGGGGCACCTTAATAAAAAAAAAAATAATTAAAAAAATTAAATCAAATGAAGAAATAGTTCATTCTTTTAATAAATAAATAGTGACAACCATAAACCTCGTAAAAAATACTTTATATGATATTTAGTTAAATAAATTGTTAAAGCTTTGACACAATTTATTATTCGAAGAATTTTTTTCCTCATTTTACAGTTGTTTTCTTTTTATAAGAAGCGAACAGTTCCGATTAAGGAATCAAAGTGTTCCAATTTATGAAACGGGTTGCCTTTAATGGAACAAAATGGTGGTTTGACAAAACCGAATTTTTATTCAATAACAGTGCAATCAATTAAAATTATAGTTAAAAGTTTAGTTGAGTTATCTGTTAGTATTAATCAAATTATAAATGTTTTAATAATTAAGCCATCTTCAATAAAATTTATTCCGTAGGTGTTAATGTAAAATGATGTAAAGAGGCATTTTACATAAATGCTTAAACAACATTTACAGCTCATTTATTTACTTTATTATTATTATTATTAAACTTTACTTATTAAGTACGAAAACATAAATTTAAAGTAGAATGGTTAAAATGAGTCCGTCGTTTATCTAAAACTTGTTTATTTAACAGAGTCTGTTTATTTAACGGAGCATGTACTTAACAAAATTTTCAACGTAGGAAGTGTGTGTGTGTGTTTTAATGTTTTAATAATAATGTTAGGCAAAATTAGAAGTTTGATGTTTAAGAAATTGCAAACACAGCATTTATTAAAAATGTTGTGAATTGTAAATTTTCATTTCAATTAAAAACTTAAACAAAATAAAATCTTCAAAAAAACTTTTTTACTTATTAACACCCACACACAAAAAAAAAAAAAAAAAAAAAAAAAATCATAACGGCAAAAGATGAACTTTTACTTGTATTAACTTAAAATAATGATACTTTTTTTCAAATCGAAAAAAACTCCCCCACCAGTGCAGATGAAAATTTGGTCCTGGCTGGCTAAAAATGCAAAAAGTTTAAGTTTTTGCATTTATAGTAGGGGCGGGGTCACTTAACGAAATTTCAAAAATGCCATGAGATTTATTTTTGTAGCTTGATCTATTTACTTTTAGATTATGATTTATTTTTTTGGTAAAAATGATGGGAAGAGTTGATCTTAACCATTTGCAATCATGTGAATATTTGAGAGATTGGCAGGGGGGAGAAGGGGTTTTAATTTTTTTTTTTTTTCATGTACTTTAAATATAAAACAATTATGTAATAGTACATTTTTTATTTAAAGAAAGACTGTTTTATGGTTTTTATCCAATATTTTTTATCAGTTGTTTTAAATTTTAAACAATGATAGCTATAACCATTAAGTTTACTTCTCCGTCGAGTTTTGTTTCTAAACGTTCAATTGATTGTTGAGAGCAAGAGGAGGGGGGGGGAGGGGGAGGAGAGGGGGGGGAGGGGGAGGAGAGGGGAGGAGTTAAATAAGAATTTTGCAAAATGTTTTCAATTTTTTTGCAAATTAAAAAAAGTTCAACAACAACTACAAAATTGTTAAAATCTCACTCTGAAGTTTTTCATGTTGGAAAAAGGATTAAGGTTATATATAACACATTACACATTATACATAACCAATAACACTTACTTATTAAGAAATCTGTATTATAAAAGTTATCCTATGTGTTAAATTTCCAAACATTTTTACAATTAATATAGCTTCATGTTTTTTTTTTTTACGGCTTAATGTATTGAAATAGGAGGTTGTCTCATGGTAAAAAAATTTACCATGCGCCCTTTATAAGGTGAAGAAAATACTGACTAACATATCAGATGTTTACTATATTATAGTAAAATGCTTATAAATTTACAATTCAATCCCAATTTAAATTGACTTAATAATATAGCAATATGTTTTTATGATAAAAATATCAATATATAAATGTTTTCAGTTACAATAATTCTTTTACTTTTAATATACCATTTAGAGTCAAGAATGTTGACTTAAAAAAAATAGAAAGAATTTAAACAAATACAAAACCATAAAGACAAAAATGTGGTTTTAAAAGAGGAAAATTTATTTGATAAAAAATAAAAAAACTCATCATCTTGAAAAATAAAGTAGCAAAAAAATGTAAATTTTCTCAATGATCAGAAAGAATGTTCAAAAAATGTCGCGCGAAAAAAATTTTGCAAAATAGAAAGTGAAGTAAGAAAAAAACGTAAATTTTTTTCTTAATTCACTTTCGCGTTGCTTTGTGGTATGACCATTTAGGTCTTCTTAGGGAATCTAAAATAAGAAATATGATAATAAAAAATTAGAAAATAAAGTAACATTGAGTTTATGCAGTATGTAGTTTTTTATTGCTTGGCAACGAAACTAAAAAAACAAACAAATGGAATATGTTAAGATTTAAAAGTCGTTATTAGATATTTGTTAATGTCTTAAAACTCGCGGTTAAACTTTTTCTTTTTTTTATCATCATTTTTCTAAATTATAGCTAACAAAAATGTAGCTAGGGATCATCAAAAATTGAAAACTCTTGGTCTCAATACCTAGTTTGTTCCCTTACTTACATGGTCTCAATACCTAATTTTTTTTAGATTTTTTAAGATTCCTTACTTAATCTCTAATCGTTGATTTACTTTGGTGAATGAGACTGCTCAATGGATGTTTTGGTGTCTGAAATTTAAGATTTATTTCTAAGCAATATTGTGACGCTGATTTAGAAAATCGTATTAGTTTTCTTTTTAATAACTCATATTTTTCCAAAGCAAACTTTTTTTAAAATACTGAATAGTTTTTTACTTTGTTTTTCTTTAAGTCTAATGAATAAAAAAAGGTATGCCCTGGAACATAACATAAGATGTGATTTTTGAAAATTGAATACATTGATTAAGTTAAAAACCTGTTCAGTTTTCTTGCCATTCTTTGAAGTCAATATTTTTAAATAGGATAATGCACTCATCTCTTTTAAATTGACCACCGTGAAATGGCTTAACCTAAGTGTTAGTCTTGCAAGCGTCTTGCAAGCTAACCTCTTATTACGGCCTACAGCTATAATCAAAAAACCTTCTATCAGTTTGTTGAACTCCTTGTGTTTGCCCCTATTTGATCCATACGCAACAAAATTTTTGTGATTAGTTTTCAGACTATCGGACTTAATGTCAAATCAACAGAATGTTTTTATGGATGTGATTGAATACCACACAAAAGGTTAGCAATTTTAAGATTGCATGAAATTTTGAATCTGCTTTTTAACACAACAATTTTGTTTCTAACCAACACTAAAACATTGTTTCTGTTGATTTAATCATTTATGTTTTTTTTCTGGAACTTTTGCAATTACAATGATTAAAAACAAAAGCTTGACTTTAGTATCTTGAGCTATCGAATACTTGAGCAATTTTTGAACTTTCTATAGGGGTCTAGATATATCATCTATTTCCTTTAATGCGTTAATAAAACCGGTCTCATTTTAAGATTCTGAAACCGGACTCATTTTTAAGATTCTAAAACCGGACTCATTTTTAAGATTCTGAAACCGGACTCATTTTTAAGATTCTGAAACATTCCAATCTTTATAAAATAATCAATTAAAATAATAAAAATATTAAAGTTTCTTTCAAGCAAAACATGATTACTTAGTTCTTTTAATTTCTTGCAATAAAATAGCTAATTGCAAGAAATTGTTTTTTTTGGATTCTGGTTTCTCTGCTACTGCCTCATAGACATTTCCAAAAAAACACGCAGGGAAACTCGTTTTTCATTTTTATAAAAATAAAACTGGCAATATCTTATTTACTCTCATTTAACTTTAATCTATAAAAATTTTTTTATAAATATTATATAATATTTATATAAATATTATATAAATATTTTGTAAGCAAATATCGGTATACATGAATATTGTTATCAAAAAATAAATTAAGTTTGAAGCGTAATCACGCGAGGAAGAGAAAAAAAGAAATAAACATTAATTCCTCGGAAAACATAATTTTCTGCAGAATACTTTTTTTTTAATAATGTTTTAATTATTAGATAAAGATTAATTATTAAATAAAGATTTCCAGTAAGTTACAGGATTGCACTATGTATAATAGAGTCACAGCAATCGTTTAAATGTAATTTGTGTATGGTCAAGCACGGAAGTTGCTAATTTATCAATTTTATGTAGTTAATTTTATAAAAATAAATTGCTTGTGAGTATTTCTAGTAAAGTATAATATTTCTACAACTCGAATTTAATATACTTTCAATGAGAAATGGCAGTCATCGAATATTTCTAGCTAGAGTATACCCTTTTGTTTTAATTAATGTATATTTTCAAACATTTGTGACATTAACGCACACAAAAAAATAAAATTATAAAAATATACAAATTTAAACATCCAGGTAGTCTAAAATATGATAAAAATATTTTTGTTATAATTGTTCATAAAAAATAGTATGCATAGATGGAGGAAGGTGATTCAGTGGTGAAGTGGTGATTCAGTGGTGAAGTGGTGATTCAGTGGTGAAGTGGTGATTCAGTGGTGAAGTGGTGATTCAGTAATTCTATTAAGAATAAAGTTCTATGTTAATGGACAATTTTTATTGTTTCTTTTTTGAACCGAATGAGATTTCTTCTGTATGCAGATTGTTCAATTAACTCTTCAGGTTTCATTATTATTTTTGACGTATTTTTGGCGTAAATAAATAAATTTTAAATGATACTCTCAAGATAAAAGAAATTTTTAATATAAAATATTTTCACTACAAAACAAAAACAAAAAAACAAAAAAAAAAAAAAAATACAAAAAAAAAAAAAAAAAAAAAAAAAAAAGATTTTAATTATAAAAAGAAAAACGCACGCACTTATTTTTTACACGTATTTTTTTAAAAAACACGCAAAATTTGTTTTATAAATAAAACCGTTGAGAGAATAAAAATAAAAATAGTTTAACTAAATCATCACAGAAAAAAGACTTTTTTTAAACGCAAATTAAAGTTATTATTAGAATGGTTAATCAAAGTATGAAAATACGGTTCCTTTTGCATATAAAAGAAGTACACTCTGTTTTTATTTCAATAAAGCTGTTAATTTTATTTAATTAATATCTTAGGTTGTATTTGTATTTTATGTAAAGCGTAATAAAAATAGTTGAAATTTTTTCATAGATAGCCGAACGAAAAAGCGTAGAATGGAGCATATTGGAACAACAGGTGAGAAAAAGTATTAATTGATTTGTGTTTTTATTTTTTGCCTTCGTCGCGTATTATAAACTTAAGCTCGTAAAGACACTTATTAAACGGTACCGAGAAAATAAAGTAATAATTTGTTTTCAAAAACTTTCTCAACTTCTAAAAATATCCAAATAAAGGAATAAAAAACTACGAAGTAATTCTATATATCTTTATTAAAAGTTATGAAGAGTAAACTTAAAACTATTTTCAAAATTTAGTTGTTGTCATATAAAAATAACTTTAAAAATTAGGTAGTTAAAATCATTCCTAACTTTGAATGTAATTCCTTCTTCACTACTAGTTTTGTCTCATAACAACTTATTGAAAAAAAAAGTTGTGCTACTGGAACTAAATTAAAATTTATTATGTTTCAAATTCCATTAAAAGATTTGTAGCGTTCAATAGTTAGAGCCTTGTAAAACGATAACGCTTACGACCTAACCCTGACCCTAACCCCGACGACCTCTTAAAATAAGCAGGTAAAATGTTAGTGCGTTCTACAAATAGAGTCCTCAATATTCTTAAAGAAAAGAACAATAATAAATTAGTAAAAACACTTATCTAACTTTAGCTTCAACTGTCAGTATCTCTTTTGGCAGAATCATCAGGAAGAAAGTCTAGTCTTTTCAAAAATCTTTCCTTTTTTTACTTTTAATTATGAAATTTAAAGAAAAAAAAAATTTCTTTTTTTTTCTTTTAATTATGAAATTTAGACTTTCTTTCTGATGATCTTACCGAAAGAGAAACTGTAGAAGAAGAAGGAGAAACAGTAAAAGATCAAGTTAGATAAGTAATTATACTAATTTATTATTGCTCTTTTCTTTAAGAATATTGAGCACTTATTTTGCGGAATATGCTAAAATATTAATTTATAACATCTAAATTTAAAAGTTACAACATAACAATAATAACCTTTATTAAATTTTAATAAAATTTAATAATAAGAATTACAACACAGCATGTTGTGTAATGGACTGGTGTTGAGAAGATAAAAAATACAGCAAGATTGTCATGGAAATTATTCAACGGAAATTGTGGATTGTGCGTCATTTTTAATATGGATATATCATTTATTGATTCGACTTTTTTGACATTAGCATCGTTTTGTTTTCTAATTCATTCAAAGAAACTTAATTTTAGCAAAATCTCTCTCTCTCTCTCTCTCTCTCTCTCTCTCTCTCTATATATATATATATATATATATATATATATATATATATATATATATATATATATATATATATATATATATATATATGTATATATATATATATATATATATATATATATATATATATATATATATATATATATATATATATATATGTATATATATATATATGTATATATAAATATATATATATATATATATATATATATATATATATATATATATATATATATATATATATATATATATATATATATATAGAGAGAGAGAGAGAGAGAGAGAGAGAGAGAGAGAGAGACAGAGACAGAGAGAGAGAGAGATAAATAGATAGACAAAAATCAAATCAAATGTATTCTTAAATAGATTTTACATTCCATGGAATATTTATAAAAAGTATAAGTACTAATTTTAAGTAAACACCATAATGAAAAAACAAAAACAAAAAACAAAACATAAAAAACGTAAACAGTACAATACTTAAACGAAAAACTTTATGGAATAATAATTAAGTAAAAAGTAAATGAAGTAAGAACACACACACACACTCGCACACACAGAGTCGCATATGCATTTGTACTTTAACGAAAATTTTAATTATATTATTAAAAACACGAATACACGGATATTAATATGATTACGTGTATACCTCATGATGGCATAAATAATATTACTGTAAAATAAATATTAATACAACAGCATAAATAATTTTATAATTTAAAAGTAATTTATCATTAACGTGTATTAAATATTTTATTATATTCGAAAGTAAATACCTTCACGTATATACTAGTAAATACATAATGTAATATGAAGCGCGTATGTTATTTTAAGACTTTTTTAAAATTTTACAAACTTTTATAAATCGTAGTTTATATCAGAAAAATTAAAAAATAATAGTAATAATAATAAAAAAAAAACAAAAACAATGAAACAAATATCTTTAATCAAACTTCAAAATTATTTTACTGCGTAAATTGAAAGCCACGGAAAATATTGACTAAAGATTGTGAACGTTTTTGAAAGTTTTTTAAAATAAACAATTAATCTTTGTGTTCTTATTAGCCCAGTAATCCTTATTAAACCAAAACTGGATATAAACATATTATTTGCCACAGTGGTGTCAGAAAAAATAGTTGGCTTTATCTACAATGAGTTTTTAGTAGTTACTAAGCTAGTATACAAACATTCCACATTAGTGCGCGATCGGCAATTTAATGTTAGTGGTTCGGTTGAGTTTAATATCTCAATTTAGCGCAGAATTGCAACAAATGTACGCTTGAAGTTTTATTTGAACTTAAAAAACTAAAAAAATGTTTTTGTTGTTTAATTTTATATTGTCTAAAACATTGATGTCTGGTTGGATGTTTATGGTTATAAATAGGAAAAAACAATGCCATTTATTGATTAGCTATTTAAAGAAGGTAAACCATTGACATAAATTTTTTGATCTTTTTTTCTGTCATGAAGGTAAAACAATTTAAATATGAAAATATAATTGCATATAATAAACGCTCGTAAACATAACGTGAAGCAAACGTTGAAAATGTTAAGCAATAATGAACACGAAAATATAAATTGGGATTTGTTTGATGAGAATCTAAGCATAGTGATGGAGAGGCATCGTAGAAAAAAAAATAGATTAATTCCAAATTCCAACACATTTCATTCAACAAATAAATTTAACAGCGAAAAAGATGAACCAACACTCCAAAAAAGACATCGAAAACGCTCAAATACTATTGATATCAGCGCTTTGCTTGCATTTAGATTTACGGTAAGCAATATTTACGGTTTACGAAAATTTCTGTAAAAATTACGTAACTGAACTAAATTATTAATAAACAATGTAATTAAATTACAGGCTTTATAATTATTTATTGATAAATAATTTATATAATTACTTATTAATAAATAAAATATATTAATAAAGAATGTAATTAAATTACAGGCGTTATAATTAATTCAATTTAAGAGCCGGCTGTGGCCCGAGCCCTATATTTATAATGTCTAAAAAAAAGAAAAGTTTACATGTGTTTAACTTTATAATGAATAAACATTTTTTTTTTCTAGAAAGTTTATTTTATTTATTTATAATATTTTAATATCAATAATGTTTTATTGTTGAAATTAAGTTGTTTTAGTTTATGCAATATCTAAATGTAATATTAATTTGTATTTATTTCAATACAAATTTAGTTAAATACAAATTTGTATTTATATTTTATTAGAAATTTGCTTTATATATATATATTAGAAACCAAAATTTAAATAGTTTGATTTTAACCACATATAAACAAAGTTCCTCCATCAGTTGATGAATAACTTCAAATGTTTTAATTTTAATCTTTGAATGTTTTTTTTACTGTTAAATGAATAAAGTTGGAAAAAAAGTTGAAAATTGTTTTTTATAAAATATTTAAAATTAAGATCTGAGATTGTGATTTATAAGTTTAAGTGAGGCCAAATAATTTCTGTTTAAAAGATCTTCTCTATTTAAAGGATCCAATAAATATTAAAATGACATTAGATAGAGTAGAAGGTACCAGTTGTTGCTAAAATATTTTGTAGACATGAGTTCACAGCATAAGTATGCTTGTTATGGTAATCTTATGTAGCTACTCTATTGAAGTATTACACAAAGTTGAAAAAACCTTTTTTGTAATATTAAATAGCTATTTAAATTGGGAAACAAAGAAAAGAGTTGAAGAGCAAGAAGATAGCTGACAGAAGATTTGAAAGAAGATAGCTAACAGCAGATTTGAAAGAAAATAGCTGACAAAAGATTTGAAAGAAGATAGCTGACAGAAGATTTGAACGAAGTTAACTGACAGAAGATTTGAAAAGCTGTACACTGTATGAGACAAGAAAACACGAAGGCGGTAGAGGATACCAAATCATCAATGAACGAGAAAAAAGAACAAGATAAGTAAAAATTTTTAGAGCATAAAACAGCAATAAAGGGGTGCGACTTAGCTAAATTAAAAGTTATGAAAGATTGAGTTTTGATTGATAAAACAAATTCATTATATAATGTTAATTCATTTGACTTTTGTAATACTTGATGAATAGAGAATGAGATACAACTTTACAACGATGGGAGTCTTAAAATAGGAAGCTAGAATAGATTCAGTTCAAAGTTGTTAGTCCTTGGCCTTGGCCTTGCCTTAATGCCAAAAATAAGGTCCTTGACCTTGGCCTAGGCCTTGCAACTCTTGGCCTTGGTCTTGGCCTTGAAACTCTTGGTCATGGCCTTGAAATTTTTGGCCTTGAATTTTTTTTTTCTAACTTTCTGTTTATTTTAGCAAGTTCATTTTTTGAATTTGGAACAATAGAATTGTTTAAAAGTAATTACATGTTGTAATTCATTAACGTTTAACGTTATATAGTATTATTATTACTTACTGTTAGTTGGTTAAAAAAATCAATAAAAACTTCTTGTGACATTTTGAAGACAATAGAATGTATGAAAAATTTGTTTTTTCGAAATTTAAAATTCGAACGATTTTAAAATTTTCATTCAGAATAAAATATTCATTCAAAAAAAAGTTTGTTATTTAAAAAGTATGAAAGTTCTCTAAAAAGCTATTCTAAAATCATTACAAAAGTTTTTTTATTCTAAAATTATTACAAAAGTTTTTTTATTCTAAAATTATTACAAAAGTTTTTTTATTCTAAAATTATTACAAAAGTTTTTTTATTCTAAAATTATTACAAAAGTTTTTTTATTCTAAAATTATTACAAAAGTTTTTTTATTCTAAAATTATTACAAAAGTTTGTTTTAAATCGAGAGCAGTTTTAATTTGATCAGAAATTTTTATCTATTAACATCTTATATTTTTAAATTTTTACGTTTTTTTGTTTTTGGCTTTACTATATATCTATTTTCTAATATATTTTCTTATCGACAATATATAACCTTGATTTAATTTTGAAACATGCGGATTTGTTGTTTGCAGCTCGAAATTTAAGTCTTACCCCGTGAAATACTTAAATGTGTCCTTTACCTTGTCCTTGGCTTTGAAATTCTTGGCCTTGACCTTGGCCTTGGAACTTGTGGCTTTGACCTTGGCCTTGGAAATTGTGGCTTTGGCCTTGGTCTTGGGCTTAGAGGATATGGCCTTGGCCATGACCTTGCTATATTTGGCCTTGTTAACAACTCTGATTCAGCTACAATTACATTTTTAGAACTTGTCTAAAGAGGAAAAGACATTAAAAGAGCCAGCCAAAATATGCCAACAAAATTCCACACAAGGTAGAAAATGGAATGAGAACTAACAAAATGGGAGTACAACAAAAGTGGCAATCATTTTGCTTTGAGCTTTTTACATTTTTTCAATTATTACTTTTCTAGTTATTTTTATATAGGTAACATGGTAACAAGGTAACATTTACATTAGGCTTTAACACTTGCGGTTTATGGATATTCAAACTTTTTAAACATCATTTTTTAACTATTCAAATTTTTCGAAGAATGAAAAAAAATGTCATTCATTCTAGTTCTCAATTTTAGCACTACAGTTTCGGACGTTAAAAATACTCGTTTGCTCTCCTTTGACATTGGTTTCACTGTTAAAAAAGTATTGTATTTTAAAACCATATTTCTAGATATTTTCTTGAGGTTTTACAAATTTGAAGTTCAAATTCTGTTAAAAAGGGCCGTTTCATTTGTTCTCTAGCATATGTTAATGTCACATTTTTAAGTGATAAAAAAAACCCTCGTATTTTCTTTTTATGAAGGTAAACTCTTGGAAATTTAACTTAGTTCAGACTCAGCGGACTCAGTACGTTGTCAGCACGTCCGGTATTCATCATAAGGAAATCCTAAAAAAATGAGATGTTCACTGGACGTCGTAAAAATATTTTACGGACATCTCTGCCTGTTGGAAATATCCTTCTATCAACTTATTCTTTAAAAATTTGAAAATCGTCCTACAACTTGGCTTTTTTTTTAACTAATGCTTAAACTGCAACTTTTAAAAGAGACAGAACAGCTAACATATACTCTGACAGTCACTTTATTTTTTTGAATTTTTTTAATAACATTTAATTCAGACTAATTTTTCTTGAAGATTTTTTCACTAATTGAGTAGTTATAAGTTAGAATTCCTTATTAACTATCACATCAAACGCACCATCACTGAACTGTTTTAAATGTAGACTTAAAAAGTACAGTTTTTCACGCTTTTCTATTTGGCTGGCGCAGCTATAATTGCAAATGTTGTCAGAAAAGAAAGGGGCCTTGTCTCTCTCCGTTAATAATTAGAATATGCATTTTAGATAAATTCTTTCCATGAAATGTTTTTACTGTGCATGATCTCAATAAAGTTGTATATAATAATTATTGATGACTGAATAAATAAATATAAAATATAATCATATTATGGATTAATATTACAAAAAAATATACTTCTATAGAAATCAGATGTCATATCAAAATAATAAGCTTGTTGCAAAAAATAATAATTAACAAAAAATACAAATACAGTCTAATTAGATTGATCTGTACTCTAACTAGATACTTAAGTTTCAAAGAAGTGTGTGAGCAGACCAAAAACCGTCTAAGTATAAGATGGGTGCGTTAGCACACAGACATAAATACAGTCTAAGTATCAGAGAAGTGTGTGAGCAGACCAAAAACCGTCTAAGTATAAGATGGGTGCGTTAGCACACAGACATAAATACAGTCTAAGTATCAGAGAAGTGTGTGAGCACACATACACAATCCATAAAGCGTAAGTACAATTTAAAAAAGTTATAAAATTATTTAGTTAAAAAAACTGTCTATCAGACTTAACATATACTCCAATCTTTTTTTTAACACAAAATAAACTTTTTAAGTCGCATAAAAATAATTTTAAACGTAGCAGCGTATTTTAATATGATAAAAATTGTTTACATATTGGGTAAAAAGAGAAATTCCAACGTGAAAAAGATTGCTGCTTAAAGCTAATTATTATTATAAGTAACCTATAGTAATCAATATGTAATTTATAAGTAACCTATAGTAACCAATATGTAATTTATAAGTAACCAATATGTAATTTATAACTGTATGTAATTTTTAACATTTATCATTTTTATTAATTTTAGATTTAGAACATTTATTAATTTTAAAATTTATAACAATATGTAATTTATAAATGAGCTAGCGACTAGCGAGCTTTATAGCGATTTTCAACCGATTTTTTTTTTTCTTATTTTATTCTTTACTAATGTCTCTAACATCTTTAAAAATTCGATTTTTAGTGTTGAGTCTATTATAATTATGAAAATAATTGAACTTTAAACATTGCGATTTTGTAGCAATGTGTCGCTAGCTACATATCGTAGCTTTGTAACTAGCTACAAAATATCTACAAATCTATAGCTGGTTGATAGCTACATACCAAAATTTTTTTGATTGCGATTTTATAACAATATGACGGTAGCTACAATAGCCTGTGAGTCTTTAGCTTATTAAGCTAGCTGTCCTCGTAGCCAAATTGTTGTCTTTATATTTACAAATATCGATAGCTTTTCGCTAACTTAAAAAAACTAGCGATCCTCGTGGCCAAATCGCTGTCTTTATCGTAACAATTATAGCTAGCTATTCGCTAGCCGATTTCCCACCGGGAAATTCTCTATAAGTAACAAATATGTAATTTATAAGTAACCTATAAGTAATCTATAAGTAACCTATAAGTAATCTATAAGTAACCTATAAGTAATCTATAAGTAACCTATAAATTATCTATAAAAACCAAGAACGGCTCTATGACTGAACGTTGGTACCTTTTTTAACATTTTAAAAGTTTTTAGGTCTTTAATGTTTTGCTTACCTGTTTTGCTTACTTTAATGTTTTGCGTAGTGAAACCTAGGTTATAATTAAATAAAGTCTTTTAATCTTTTCATCACTACATATTAATGTAGTGATGAAAAGATTAAAAGACTTTATTTAATTATAACCTAGGTTTCACTACAGTAGAAAATTAATATGAGGTACATAACACAATCAGTAAATTATTCAAAAAGTTGAAAAAGAGAAATGTTCTCGTGAATCTGTAGCTATTATAGACTGAGTAAAGTAATGTTTATGATATATATTTTGCTGTTCATATAAAGATAAATAATAAAACTACAATGAAACATTTACGTTACACAAAGAATATATATAAACACAGACAGAAGCTTAAAGAAGATACAGATGACAGGTATCACCACAATGTTTTCATCCCCTTTTAACAATAACATTTAAAACCCACATGACTTTAGTAAGTTTACAATAAAATAATTTTTGTGAAAAATAAACGTGAAGAATAAAACATTAAAAACTTCGTTGCGATATAAATGTTAAAGTCTTTAGTCAAAGAACGTTAAAATAAACTGTAACATGACAAATAAACATGCTGTAACATGACAAATAAACATCCTGTAACATGACATACATTTAAAACTTATATAAGATACACCTTAAGCTTTCTCAACCAAATATACTCAAAGGGTCTGTAACTTATTTTCTAATATGGCCCTATATGCATTTTAATTCAAATTTAGCTAGTAAAACGGCAAGAAAAGAGTGTTTTCAAAATTATTTCATAGAACTTGTTTTTTAATCTTAATCAGTGAATGTTCTGCATAAGTGTGATTAATCCAGAAGTGGTTCTCGAAAATATGTATGTTAATTAACATACATATTTTTAATTAGAAATAAAAAAACAGTCATTAACTAGTATAATTGTACATGCTTTTAATTTAAAAATATGCATGTCAAATATACTCAAAGGGTATTATATAGACGCCTAATTGCTGCTTTGCCCCGGATCCATAAAAGCTCTCGGCGGCCCTGGCTGCATAATCGTCCATTATTTTTATTTATAAAGTTTTATAAATTGTTTTTTGAATTTAAGAAATTAGTTCTTATAGATCAACGCAAGATTTCGGGTGTCTTGTGTCGCTCCAACTATCTGTAATATATAACTACTTCTCGCGGGGCCTGTTTAACTATTAAAACATATTAGTTTAATTAACTAGCTCCTAAATTAAGCCATCAGGACATCTAATTTCACTTTAGGAGTTTAAATCTGTATAGAAACGTTTTGGTCGCGATACAGACGTAAACCAAAAACACGTTTGTTTCCCGGGCAGTTTAACACGTGTTTTTTTAAGGTATTTAAGTCAAATTTAAATGTCAAATGCTTTTATCACTGGTTTCACAATGTTTACGGAAATTTAGTCTAATATACAACATAGTTTCCGTAACAATGAAATCATTGCTATTTTAACTGGTATTTTTGGTTAATAGTAAGAGTTAATTTCACGGAAAAGAAACCATTCTTGGCACATGTTATTCTTTTTGTTTTAGAAGGTAAAACGCAAAAGATACCAAGCAATATTGCAAATACATGCAATATTGCAATATTGTCTTGTAAAAATAGATAATGTAAAATTATTTTCTGGTACAAACAGAGATGACGAAGCATTTTTGTATGAAACAAAAATTGTTGTGTGGAACAAATAAAGATGACGTAAAATAAGTTATAATTTAAAATATGATAATAATTAAGATTATAAGTTATAACAGTTGTGGTAATCACAGTTATATTTTTCTAAATTCCCAAGCAAAATGGTGTATGGTGCTGAATTTCGAAGCGAAAGTTATTTAAAAACCTGTACAAAGATTTTATAAGGTTAAACCAGTAGCTAGATTTTATTTTCTTCCATTTTAAAAATTATATTATAAAAATTTTTTAATTTCAGAAAATGATAATGAGTTGGTTGTGTTATTGAAAAATACTTTTGATTCTGATTGTGATCAACAAAGATTCTGATCATCAGCAAAGATTGTGATCATTGGCAAAGAGAATCACTATTGAAATAAAATTGCTAAGAAAGTTATTAATGTAGATTAGAAATGGGTAGAACCTTGTGGTACCTTAACCCTATAACAATGTTACGTACTGAGACGTAATATTATGGTTAGATTACAGAATGTCCGTTATTCTCACGTAGCCGAGATGTAACATTTTTACGTAAAGAGATGTAACACTATAACGTGTGGTATTTTGTAAATAATTAATTTTCTTTTTGATTACATTTATTGTATTTGCATATAAAAAATATGATTACATAATGAGCTGAAATACATAAGAAAAAAACTAAAAACAGCAAGAGTAATTAAGTATAATTAAAATACAAAAGAAATTAAAGCAGTAATCAAAAACATAAATTTTGTTGCGTTATACTTTATTAGGTCAGCAAGCTAATGAAGTCTATCTCAAATAATATAAAAAGGTAAAGGTGACAATAAAAAATTTAATGATAAACAACTCCAACTTACAACTCTCAACTTAGTAAGAGCCAAAACTCCGTGTTTGTCGCACTTAAGAGTTTAATAATTGCAACTGGGCCGAAGCCCAGCAGCGCACAGTGAGCCAGGACTCACTTTTACTGGACAAAACTAATAACTTGTCATGTAAAAAAGATTTAAGGACTATTTTTGCACTGTTTACTAATATGAGAAATGTGGTTTTAAAGGTGACGTTAGTTTTAGTTTTGGGGTGTTATGGATACCTAAACTGCTTTGCAACCACATATTTTATAAACCATAATAAATATAAACTGGGCAAAATAAATAATTTTTTCGAATTACTCAAATCTTATCACAGAAGACCGTGAAAGAGTATTTAACCAAGAAGTTCACGCCTCCTTCCTTACCAATGTCATTTATTGAACTAGAGCCGTGGTCGAACCTCGAACTTCTTGGCTCTGAGCAAGAACTCTAACCATGGCACCACGGCTGCACATAAATCTACTACATAATCCATATAAAAAAAAACCTAATGCTTAAACTTCTTTATGTATATAACAATAACCAAAAGTTATTATTTGCAGTTAAGTTTATGTCATTTACAACTGCATCCAAAATGATTATTAGAGACTATGCGGACATCCACGGATAGTAAATCAAAATTATATTGATAATACACATATTGAAAAATGTATTTCAAGTCTCAAATTACAGGACCACTTTAAACCACAAAATTATTTGACTATATAAGTAAAATTTTAAATGAAAAAAGTACTTCAAATACGTCGTTATTTGAAATCAATTTATTCGTTTTAACTTTGGTACAAAATATTGTTGCAGTAACTCATTTAAAATACTTGATATTATTTTGCAATAAAAAGATTTTAAAACTAGCAACAACTTTATGTTTATAAGTTATACAAAAAAAGTTTTTAAATTAAGTAAAAAAAAAATTCGAAAAAAAAAAATGCTTTTTATTCTACATAAAAACATACGTCATGATAGTTATAAAAAACATACGTCATGATAATTATAAAAAACATACGGCGTGATAATCGCAAAAAAATATATACATTTTTTAAAAACTGAATCTTTAAGTTATAAAATGATGTAATTTTTAAGAATGTATTTTTTTACTTTTGTCCACTACCTGGCACACTGTGCAAGGTTTATCTCCATTAAACGTCCGGAGTAAATGGATCACTTTGAAATTTCCGGACGAAGAAAGAGACTACGCGAATAAGCCAAGAACCTCTATCCGACTGTCACGTTTGGTCTACCTGCTTTCAAACAGCATTGCAACCATCCAAAAGGCCAAAGTTAGAAGCCGAGATAAGAATAAATACTACACATATACTATAAAACTATGTCACCTTATTGCGAATCGAAACTTTATTTTTCGTGACCAAGTAACCAATTGAAACGAAACTATTTTACATTTAAAAATAAAATAATAATAGTAACAATAGCAGTATGACAATGATAAACAAACATATATTTTTTTATCAAGTTTATTCAATTAAAAATAAAAGTATGTCGTCTTGTTACCGAATGTAACCTATTTGAGACTTGACGTTACATAAAAATAATATAGGGGCTAGAGTTTATTGAAAATAAAGAAGAATGTCGGTTATCAAGACAGCATTAGTACTAAAATTATAAAGAAAAGATTCAATAATATTATTAATTGTATATATATAATTAATATATTTATTAATAATATTGATTAATTGTTTGAAAAGAACTGAAGTAAACCAGCAGATGTAGAAAAACCATGTATAATGCTTTAAAAATTATTTTAATAAAAATTATTTGTTACGAGTTTGAACACCGCTATTATGGCAGTATTATCATGAGCCTGTCCTCAGTAATTTCTCAAATCTAAACCATCATTTTCTAATTTCTTTAAAATTCATTTTTTTCTTTAGTTTCTACATAGTCAATTAACGATTCAACAGCATTAACTTCTCTGCAATCAATAACTATATATCTAATCATTTGATAAGCTTGATCATTTTGGAAAATATCTGGAATTTAATATTATTTAAAATTATTTAGCTTTTTTTTTTAATCTATAATTGTTTTTCTCACTGCGTCTCCCAATAACTCTATGAATTCATTCCGAATCTTATGCGATAAATTGGAGATTTCCCATCTTAATTTTTATTACATGCTCACGTAACACTGGGTTGTATTTAGCCAGAAAGTAAACAAGCAGATTTTTTCTATTTTCTTTGAATTTCTTTCTGATAATCACTAAACATTACCTTTAAACATCTTTTATTTTGCTAAGAATATAATTATATTAAGTATTCTCGTATAAATTTTCTTCCATTTTTTAGTTGGCATCAAAATTTGTTTGTCGTAGTTTATCAAAGGTTGCGCCATGTCCACGTCCTATTTCTAATTCTTTACATAGGGAATGTGCAGTTGGCTTATCTCATATTGATCTCTTTTTTGTGGATTAGGTTTCCACTATTTGTTGAAACTGTTTTCTATGTTAAAACTCGATTGACAAACTTAATTGGCAAACTTGATTGGCAAAGGGCGTCAGTTTGCAGTAAAAATAATTTATACTTTTTTTCGATTTTGAATACATCCACGATCGTAACAGTTTTTCACTGTCAGGCAAAATTAAAATAAAAAAAAACGGTCGGTATTAAGCTTTCTTGTTTCATCTTTGACTTTGATTGTTTGACCAGGACGTTTTACTTCACTGAAATCAACGTCTAAATTTTGAATTACAGACGAACCGTACTCTTGTATTATCGCCAATCTTGTTAGACCATAATAATTTGTGCAGCTAACTCATCATCAGAGCTTAACAAACTTTTTACTATTTTGCTGGTATATGTGGCAGGTATTTCCCTTTCAATAAAATGGGAAGAAATGTTTTTCCTGAAAAGATTAGTTATTATTAGTAACTATATGTTGATATATACACATACACACACGCGCACCTTATCCCCCGCCCCACTACCGTCCTCTACATATATATATATATATATATATATATATATATATATATATATATATATATATATATATATATATATATATATATATATATATATATATATATATATATATATATATATATATATATATATATATATATATATATATATATATATATATATATGTATATATGTATATATATATATATATATATATATATATATATATATATATATATATATATATATATAACTTTGTTGCACACAAAATATAAAATTAGATCAACTTGGCCTAAAAACTCTATTATATTTATATAATATTTTTATTTATTAGTTTTATTATTATTATTCATATATTTAAAATCTATTTAAACTTAGAAAGTTGAAAGTTTGGTATTAATTTTTTTTGTGTCGAGAATTCTTTTTATTTAGTCAACTATAGTCAAATCTACATTATATTGTCAAACTATAGTCATTTCAAACTTCACTGGGTTGATACCCTAACCACTGAATTAGGAAATTCATCGAGTTAGAGATTTCCTAGTCTATTTAAAGTACTCGCAAATAAAAAAAAACTATAGATTAAAAGTTATAATCAAATAAAAATTAATTAAAAAGATTATCTAGTGCATAAATAACGATCAGAAAAACAATAAATAACGATTAGAAGAACAATAAATAGTTCAATTAAAATTCAAATTTAACCTCCAAGTAAGTTAATATTAAAAATAAATTTTATTCTAAAATTTATACTTTAACATTATATAATGATACTTATTTAACAAATCGTTCCTGATGATTTGTTAAATAAGTATCATATATATTAGTATAACTAGTTCTACTTTTAAAGCTTAAAGTAAAACATTAAATTCCTTAAATAAACTCTTTTCAAATACCTGTAGAAATGAAGTTTTTTTGAGTGAACGATTTAAAGTGTTGCATCTCTCTTTCTCTCTCTCTTTTTATATATATATATATATATATATATATATATATATATATATATATATATATATATATATATATATATATATATATATATATATATATATATATCGACAGAATATCTTATACGTTATTTAAGTAAATATGTACATTTTTTACTTGCTTTTTTAAATCGTTTAATTGTAAGTTTAACTGCAGGATTAGGCTTTATGTAATACTGGAAACCAGACTAAAGTTGTGTGTATTTAATATCTGGAAAAAACTTACTATACGATATATATATATTATATTACGATGTATGTAATACTCGGAAGCAACTATATTACGATGTATGTAATGCTTAAAACAATACATTGCGTTAATATAAATAATGTTTTTTCATTTTTATTTTTTTAATAAACGTCAATATAAAGTTTTTATTATTGAAGCATGAAAAATAAAATTTTGTATATAAAAAAAAAATAAGAAACTGCACAGGATGTATTTTAATTTCACAGAACGTATTATAACTTGCTTTCCAACAATTTTTAACTATGATTAAAATGATTAGTTTGCATTTTAATGAAACAAAAGAAATTTAATTGTTTTTGTTATTTAAAAATATTTTAAAAATGTTTTCTGCGAGTCAAACAGATCGCAAGGGCTGTTATCATAAGGTAGCTAATCGTGTTTGCTTAATATTTAAACATAATCTTTGTTTCCAATTGTGAAGTACAAATTTACAGATAATTACATGTCAACTAAAGTTAATGCGGGTAATCACTCATCTTTAGGACGTTTATGTGAAACTGCAACTTGAAACGCCTGATATTAACTCTAATATGCTAGGAAAAGATTCTGAAGTTAATATTTACAAATCACCCAAATGATACAATAGGAAGTTTGTTTCCTCTGTAAATGAATTGTTTTAAAATCTAAATTAAACAAATCTTTGTTTCAAAAAAGTTTCACCATCGATTATCAAAAGCACATTCCGCTGACGTAAAAATATGTCTCAATTGTTTTTAAGTAAACATTTTTAAAATTAAATAAGCTTAAATACTTGATTTGCTACGTCTCTTCAACGATTTTTATGTAAATATAAGTTTAGGTACAAATGGAATATGCAAATGACAGACTGATTTAAAAAAGAGATTAAAATATTTCTAACATAAAATGAATTCATCAAAATATAATGCAAACACAAATGACTACTTTGAACATGTCGTCATAATAATCAAGCAATAATCTAAATATACACAGCAAGACAAACAAATGACAAATTGTTCACTATAGTTCAAACCACAACATTCGACAAAAAGATATTAATGTTGTACACGTGAATACATAAAAAGTTTAGTTATTTTTTTTAAATGAAAGTTGTAAAAATATTTAAAACATGAATGAAACAGACCATTTTAATGAAGAAGTATCTAGTCAGAACGAAAATGTTGGCATTTTTTGCGATAATAGCAGCGCTACTGAAGAGATGAGTGTAGTCTCAGAAAGTGTATCAATTAATACATTAAGTTCATACAATTCTGTTGCAAGTACTTCTCCTTCAGTTGATGATAAACGAAAAAGTGTTCACCTTTGGTTAAATGCAAACCCTCCATCTAATAGTTGTGTTCAAAACACATTTGTCGTTCAAAAAGGAGAAGTGGAAACTTTCCAGGCTGAAGAAATTCCTGGTAATGATTTGTATATATGTGAAGAATCTATTTCAGCAAAACTAAACAGCGCCGATGAAGAACAAGACTTAATGCGTGGCTTAGATATTGATCCTCATTACGCGAGAATAAAATCAGAGGTCATGAGAGAGATCGAAACAAAAGACGATCACAAAATGTATAAAACAAAAGATTTAATACATTATTGGAAACTTCAAGTGGAAAACGATAAAGTATTTAACAAAGATGATGCAAAAAATATTGATAAGGTTGACAATGATAATGAAAACAATGCAAAAAAAAGACGAGACTTTAAAAAAAAAAAACCGACTACCGTTAGAAAATCGCTGAAACTGCGAAATAATTCTGAAGAAGAAAATAAAGACTTTAAAAGAAAAAAAAGTTTTTTTAAACATTTGAATCCGAAGGGACAATTAGAACGCAAAAACTCATGGGGAACCATTAAAGAGGCCCTCTCAGGGATAACTAGCCCAATTATGAAGCGAAAAGCTCCATTCGAAGAAAGCTTTAATGGCCTCGAAACTGGAATTTCTTTGATTGAGAAAAATGGTTTGAATTGTTTAAAGGTATTACATTATTATTCGATATATTTGCTTTAACGTAACGTTTTTAACTACCTTTGAAATTTCAATAATGCAAAGTTAATATTGGGGATTTACTGAATAATAAGTTCATAATTATTCAGAATAAAACAAATAAAAATATAAAGTTTTATTTTAATTTTTCAATGCAATCAATGGTTTGAATAAATTTTCATTTTCTTTTATAATAATTCAATAAATAATTCAAATAAATTTTCATTTTCTTTTGTAATAAAATTTAATACAGCAGCACGTTATTTTCCGCTGCTTTACTGTTGAGGAATGCCAATGACGGTAAAATATTTTCTATTGATGAAGAACAATCTTTTGTATATAACGGATTGGTTATCAGATCACTCCTTTATTATACAACCACAATCACAACTTTATTATACATTAATTGTCAATTGAACAGATTAAAACTGTTACAGACTTTACTCCGTTGAAATTTTTTCTCATTAGATGAAAGTTAAAAAAAAAAAAGTAATCTGTTTCATTAACAGAATGTGCATGTATGTATGTATGTATGTGTGTATGTATGTATGTATGTATGTATGTATGTATGTATGTATGTATGTATGTATGTATGTATGTATGTATGTATGTATGTATGTATGTATGTATGTATGTATGTATGTATGTATGTATGTATGTATGTATGTATGTATGTATGTATGTATGTATGTATGTAAGTATGTAAGTATGTATGTATGTATGTATGTATTAGATGCCGGCGTTGAACATAAAAGCGGTAATGGCAAAGAACGGTATTAGAAACTTTTGTTATTAAATGCTCTTTTGCGGTGCTCTGTGACAAGACCGTTTAGCAACCTAAATCGAAAAAAAGAAATATTTCAGATAGTTCATAATGGTTCTTGAAGTTAATTTTTAAAACGTAACCATTCTGAAATAACTTCAAGAATTTTTTATCATTTTATTAGAAATATTTTTAAGGGTTAATAAAAGTTCATCTAGCTGATTTTTTTTTGATTTTTTTTAATACTAATTTTTTTTAAATCCTAACTTGTATTTTTTAAAATGCATTTTATAGCGTCTACGTAGCATCTACGTAGCTACGTAACATCTTCAAAATAAATTTTGTAGCACCTACCTAATTTTATAATTTTGCATTAAAGTTTTTTTGAAAATGTTGGTAAAATAATAACTTTTAAAAGTTGTTTTATTTTTTGGATGAACTTTATTTTTTATTTAGGCCGTTTAATTAAATACAAAATTTTATAAATAACATTTTAAATTTTAGCAGTTGCCTCTCTAAATTCTACTTGTCATTTAATTCTGAACTTTTTTTACAGATTACTTCTATAATATTTTGCTGTCTCTTAATGAAGCTAATTTAGGACTGGCTTTTATAATATTTTGATTTTAATTATGCAACTTTAAAACTGGGTACTGGGTGAAACGAAGGCTGCTTTTTTTAAAATAATTTTTGCTTCTAGACAAAGTGCACAAGAAAATGGTTATATTGCAAAACTCTATAGTCGCTGACTGCAATTTCTAAACTTAGCTAAAGTATGATCCCTTCTCAAAAAGTCTTCTCTTATACTTACTTATTCTTACTTTCTTAAACGCTTCTGTTTATCTTGCATTTTTCCGAAAACATCAATAGGAAATATTAAAATACTACTTTGGAATTTTGTAGTTTGTTCTATTACTTTATTTAGTTTCCATATTGTAATAAATATTTTCAATTTATTATTTTGGTGTTTGAGTTAAAGGATAACATTCATTAAGAGGTTTTGAACTTTATTTAACAATCTATGATTGTTTGAAAATTTTATGTTTGGAAATTTCTACCATATTGAAACTTATTATGACCAAGTAAAATTTAATTTAGTTAATTAATTTTTTTTAAATCTAAAATCTTTCAACTTATATAAATTCTTAAGTTATGCAAAAAAATTTTTTAAGAAAAGTAAAAAACATTTTTTTAACTTATTTGTTCGTCACACGCAAATTTTCTTAAGAAATCCTTATTTATCATCATTTTCCCTATTTTATCCGAATTTATTAGGGGGTTTAAACTTACTCAAGCTTGCTGTTTGCTTTAAAGTAAAGTTAAAGAAAATTTATGCTATCTGAAATATATATTTTTTTAAATTATAAAAGTTTGGAGCTTTTGACATTAAAACTTCTAGACCCAAATATTAAAAAGTCCTGGAATTGCACCTGCTATTCTTTCTAGTTCATTAAATGTATAAAAAACACTGTTTTAGTTTAAATTTTTCTAGTTTTTAGAGAGATTAAATGTAGTTTATATTTATTTCAATTTTTAATTGCCCAGATAATATTGTGCCAAAATTCTTTGTTTTGTAAACAGAAATTACTTTATTTACTAGAATAAAACAGTTGATATAATATTATAAATAAAACATTTATATATAAAAAGATTGATGTGTTCAATCAAACAAATAATTTGAAGATTTTTGAATGAAAAATTTGCCCAATACCCCCAACACTATTATACATAAATAAATGCTATTTTAACATTTTTTTCTAAACAAATGCAAACCTAATTGTTTTATTTATTGAAAGTATTTAAAATTACTAAAACTTGATAGGTTACAACTATAAAAGTTAAACTTAAAAGAAAAAGTATTATATATATATATATAAAATATTGCTAAATATTACAACCATAGGACAATTTTTAAAGTTAAAGGAATAAAAAAATTTTGTCACAGCGGTTTCGGGACAACCCCTTGACAACAGCTTAAAAAAAAAAGAGTCATCTCCTCAACTATAGTGACCCCCCGCGGCATTATAAAGGTAAAAAAAAATACCAACAATTATTATCAATAATTGTTTAAATGATTTAAATATATAAATTTAAAGTATTTAAAACTAAAATCTTTTTATAAAAATCTTGAAATAGTATATACAGTAAAAAAAACACCAATAAATAGTAGCAATAACGGAATAAATTATTTATAGATAACATCAGATAATTATTTATAACATAACATCAGTAAAGAAGGAGGCGTAAAATCCCTTTCAAATGCTCTTCCGCGGTGCTCTGTGATAAAACTTTAACGACATCTTGGGGCACCTAAAATAAAATAATAATAATAAAATAATAACAGTCAAACTTTGTGTTGTTCTCACATCACAATATTATTGTATTAGGAAAACATCACAATGTTTTTTTATTAGGAAAGCATCAGATTCCGGTAGAGGTGTAATGGTTGAGTGGTCGCTTCATAAACGAAAGGTCCCGTTTTGATGCACTTCACGTCCCTGGTTGTATAACGCTCAACTTGTTTTTCCGCGCAGCGGTCTTTTTTTTCAAGTTCGTGTTTTGGATTTAAAGAGTTGAGAATCAATCAATCAATATATTTTGAATTACATGATTTTACAATTCAAGGATGTTTACAAATAGTATAATTACTAATAATGCGTAAACACCTAATAATAATGATGCTAATAATAAATAGGAGCAACTCTAAAAATCAAAACGCTAACAATAATAATAACATTATTAATAACTATAGTAATAAAAATGAAATTAATAACAACAAAAATAATGGTATTATTAAAAATAATGATATTAATAAAAATAATGCTTTTAATAAAAATAATTGCATTATTAAAAAATAATGATATTAATAAAAATAAAGGTAATAATAATAATAATAACAATGATAACTACAACAATGGTATAATTAAATAAATCTATACTTATTCACGATCACATACAAAGATAATACATACACAGATACACACAAACATACAAACATACATAGATACATACCTACATACCTACATACCTACATACCTACATACCTACATACATACATACATACATACATACATACATACATACATACATACATACATACATACATACATACATACATACATACATACATACATACATACATATATGTCATATATACACATATATGTCATACATACACATACGCTTATATATATACACATACATCCATACACATATATACACATACACACACATACAAACATATATATATATATATATATATATATATATATATATATATATATATATATATAATATATTGATATATATATATACACACACATATATATATATATATATATATATATATATATATATATATATATATATATATATATATATTAGGGCTGTTCAGTATGCTAATTTGTTTTCAGAACATAGCTAATTGAAGTTTTTCCCATTCAACTATCTTATTGTGGTTCAAAAATATTTTTTACTAAATTTTATTATTTGCCCTAAAGGTCCCTCAAAGCCACTAAACATTTGACAGGTCCCTAATATTATCAAAAAAAAATATTTAAAAATATGTCAACTTGGTACTCAAAAGAAGCAAAATTTTATAAAAATTTTAAAAATTAGATTCATTTTTTATAAAAAACAACTTAAAAAAACTTATTGTTAAAAATCTTGTGAATATTACCTTTTTTTCATTTTTCGTTTAAAAACCATAGTTTTTATTCAAAAAAACCTAATATTGTTATTTTTATAAAAAATACTTTTTGTTTTTGAAATTTTTTAATGATTTTGCTTTTTTTGAGTACCAAGTTGACATATTTTTAAATAATTTTTTTTTTCAATAATATTAGGGACCTGTCAAATGTTTAGGGGCTTTGAGGGACCTTCAGGGCAAATAATAAAATTTAGTAAAAAATATTTTTGAACCACAATATGATAGTTGAATGGGAAAAACTTCAATTAGCTTTGTTCTGAAAAATAAATTAGCATACTGAACATCCCTAATATATATATATATATATATATATATATATATATATATATATATATATATATATATATATATATATATATATATATATATATATATATATATATATATATATATATATATATATATATATATATATACATATATCATGGGCGACTTCAATTTCCCATTAATCAACTTGTCAAATGGCTGTGTTGATGCAATTTTAAATGAGGATTGAATTAAAAATAAGTTTACAGATATTTTAAATGATAATTTTCTTTATCAGCATATTAACATACCAACTTTCCACCTTTCAGATGAATCACCTTAGATTTAATCTTTACAAATCAGTCAGCAAGTGTTAATGAAATAGGTTCAAAATTTGTTTTGGGAATCATAACCAGAGGCTATCTAATAATATGTTTCAGTTTCATCTTGTCTGATAAAACAATTTGTGACAATAAAAGTAAGCAAAAATTCATGTTTGCTTATTCTAATTTTGAATTAATATCTGATCTAATTTCAAATGTTGGCTGGATACAATGTTTTAGTAGCAAAAATGTAGAAGAAATGTTTGATGAACTGATTTTTTATACTGAGGTAGCATGTAATCATTTCACTCTAATTAAAAAGACAAACTCTTTAAAAATTAAACCAGCCTGGGTTAACGTTAGGTTAAAGTTTCTTATTAGAAGCAAACAAAATTTAAGATATAAAAACTGCTCATGTAAATGGAAAGATCCTGTTTTGAAATCTAAATACAAAATGATTTGCAAAAATGTAGCAGAAGAGATTAAAAAAGTGAGACAAAACTTTGAGCTTAATCTGGTAAAAAGAGCCATCAAGAATCCAAAGCTTCTCTACAGCTACATGAACAATCAACAAGCAGTCAAAGATACTATAAAAGTATTACAGGGAGCAAATGGTAAAACCACTCAAAATTCAAAAGATATTGCTGATATCTTAAACAAAAATTTTCAAGTTTCATTTGTGAAAAAAGATAATGGTCTACTGCTTTCTTTTGATTTAAGAACTATTGAAACATTCATTATGACAAATGAAGATTTTTTCACTCCTCTGTAAAAAAAAGCAAAAAAACCTTAACAGCAAACTACCGACCGGTATTACTCACCTCAATTGCATGTAAAATAATGGAAGGTATAATTAGATGTAAACTTGAAACTTTTCTACATAAGTTCAAACTAATAGTCAAGCAACAGCACGGTTTTGTTAAAAATAAATCATGCTTAACGAATCTACTTGAAACACTTGATTTTGTTTCAACTGGCTTAGAGAATGGTAAACTTGTTGATGTTATTTTTTTTTAATTTCGTTAGGGCATTTTCAACAGTTCCCCATTAAAGATTGTTGCTTAAACTTACAGCTTATGGAATATCTCGTCTGACAATTCAATGGATTAAAGCATTTTTAAAAGAAAAAAGAGTTGGGATAGGCGAAAATGTATCCTCTTGGGCAGAAATTACCAGTGGTGTGCCACAAGGGTCAGTAATTCGACCACTATTGTTTGTACTATTTATAAACGATGTGCCTGAAACTATAAAAATCCAACCAAGCTGTATGCAGATGACACAAAAATTTTGAATGAAATGCTTTCCAGTGCATCAACTCTTTCTTTGCAACCAGATCTTGATTTAGCTTTTTAGTGGACTCTAGACTGGCTTGTGAAATTTAATATTTCGAAATGTACGATCATGCACTTTGGTCGGAATAGCAAGAAATCGCCCCTTTATATAATGAAAATTAATATAAAGGGGTGATTTAATCACATTACTTAAAAAAATTAGTCATGAGAATCGTCTAAACTTGACCTTGAGGAGACAACGGGGAGATTCAACTTTTTAAATTCTTCAACGGTTTTAACAATTTAGAAACAATCAAAAAAATTAGAATTCAACAAACCCAGTAAGGACAGGACGTTTTTAAAACGTTTAAAAAACTTAAAAAAACGAATATGAACGTTTATTAAACGTTTTAAAAACGATCTGTGGTTACTGGGAACTCAAACGAGAGGTCACAGCTTTAAATATGTCAAATAAATCACTAAGCAAGCATGTCGTGAAAACTTTTTATTTAATAGATCGGCCAATTTATGGAATAGCTTGCCAAGCAAGTTGGTTTATGCACAATCAGTTAACAGTTTTAAAGCAGGTCTTGATTGCTGGATGAGCAGCAATTAATTTAGTAGCCTTCTAGGTTTTAAGGAGGTAATTAACAGTAAAAATTTTTTTATTCAGCTTAAAAAAAGTTTCAGCTGTTTTTCAACTTTATTGCATCAAAATATAAATGGTATGAAAACCAAATAGTTGACAAATAAGTCAAAACGCAAAAAATTTAGTCTTATAGGAATAACTTTTAAAAAATCAAAAGCTCTAAATAGATCTTTATTTGTTTCTGCAAATTTTTATTCTTAAAAAGAATTAGTTTAGACCTGCAAAAAATTTCAGAGGATCCTCTTTGAGTACGAAAAATTACAAATTGCTCTTTATTAAGATTAAAACCTTTAATGAAGGATTTCCAAGTTTTTTCAAGTCTCAACATTTTAAGAGATAGCAAACATACTTTAATACAATAGTGTATAATAGTGATTTGTTATTGTGATAGCCTTTGTTGCTGAAGTTGTTTTTTCTGCAGCTATAGATTTTTGTCTAAACTTAAAGCGTAAACGATCAAAACAAAATTAAAACTCGGTTATAAACCAAAAAATTACTTTATATCAAAGTTTTAAAAATAAAAAAATTATTTTAAAAGCGAAATTTTTTTTTAACAAAGTTTATTTTTCTCGACCGTTTTTTAAAAGGTTTGTGATAAGGCTGAAAGGATCTATGTACATATGGTTTGATATTGCTAATACATTATATCTTGTACATAGCAAAAATTGTTTCCCTCTGTAGATAATTGGAAGATTTTGTCAGAAATAATAATTTGTCTCGAGGTTTGCGTAAAAATCTATACTCTAGCAATTCCATGTTACGCGTTAATGCAAAAGTTTGTGGTATTCGCATTATGAAAATAAAAGTTTGTGGTATTTGCATTATGAAAATAAAAGTAAAAAACAATTAAAAAAACTTTGTTGTAATATTGCAATAACCATAAAAACTTTTTTTTATATTTTTACGCGCTCAATATACGCGCATCATAACGTGACATCGATTTGTCACGCCGTGAAGCTCTAAATGTTACAATAACTCATAAAATCGAAAGTAAAAAAATTAACTTTTTTAAATTTATACCAAAGAGCATATTTATTTTTACCAAAATAATAAAAATTAAATTTTTTATACACATAGATATTATAAAACTGCATTTTGTCCATAAAAGCAAAACAACGAAATATGTATAATTGCTGACTATTGTAGTATTCAAACAATATCTAATAAATTGAATGATTTGCAAAAGTGTTTCAGATTGCAAAGTTTTTTAAAACAATTTATTGATTCAGATCATTTAAAAATTCATCAAACTTCATAAACTTCAAACAAAATTCATTGTGTTAGAACTTTACCAAATAACGTAGCCCAATTTTTTTTCAGAAATTTTAGGCTTCATGATTTGGTAATGTTCAAAACAATACATGAACCTCTTTATCAGACAGTACACTGAAAAAAAGTATCTCCTGTTAAAGTTAATTTACAAAAAACATAATTCAAGTTAACAGTACTTCAAAAATAAACTAAAATACTTTTAATTCTTAAGGGATAATCAAAAGCGTACACAAAATATTACAACACTAAAATAGTGAATGAAAATGAACAAATTACATAATTTTCATACTTATTTAAAGCTCATATAAATTCTATTTTGTCAACCATTATCCAGAGTGCATTTTTTCATATCTCTTGCGGTAGAAAATCACATTGTTTAGAAATTTGTAAGTAAAATGCAATACATTCCCTAATAAAACAGACGTGTAGTCTCATCTATTTTTTTTTTTAAAAAAGAAAACATGTTTACCAACCTCGTTCGAAACGATTTAAATCTATTTACCTGGCTAAACGTTGCAACAATAACGTGGAAGACGATAGCAGTTGTTCGAATTTCGGAATATCAAATAGTTTTTTTTTGTTTGATGTTCTACCTTACAGAAATAGTTTTTGACATTTTGTTTGATGCTCTACCTGACAGAAATAGTTTTTGACATTTTGTTTGATGTTCTACCTGATAAAAATAGTTTTTGACATTTTGTTTGATGCTCTACCTGATAGAGCTATCCAGCTTCAATTACACACAAATAATTGTCGACCATTTGCACTATTTGTTTTATTTGTATTCTTTACCTGTATTATTATTAGTGGGAGATAAAGATACATTAAGTGGAAAAAGAATAAATAATAAATTCATATGATTTGGTAAAGTTTTCATTAAAATTAACCCACATTATCAGAGTCGTCTTCGGGACAGCCCTGCACGTTATCTTCAATCTTATGATCACAATAACGTAATAATAAAACTTTAGTACAAGCTACGAACAAAAAAATATTTAAATTATGTAAAAAGTTGTAAATACGCAATAATTAGTAATAATTATTATATAACATACTAGTAATAACTAAGAATGTTCAATTTTGACCTAAATGATAAGTGAGTAAAAAAAAATAGGAAGAGCAACGGTTGTTAAAAATGTAAAAATTAATTTTCAAAAAATAGCATTTGCTCAAAATCACTTATCTTTAATAATACTTTTTTCTCCTGTAATTAACAAAAGATTTTTTTTAATTAATAGTAGGTTTATAACACTAACTAATAAGGGCTAATACTTTTTTCCTATTTAATACAAAAAAATAATGCCACGTTTTATAAAACAAATAGCAACATTTTAAATCGGTAACCTGGTAGTTGTAAAAAACAAAACCTTTATACCCGAATAGACTTTAGTTGAATCAGACATGAACAACAGTTTAGCAAATAGACATGACCAACAGTTTATAATGGTAATAACTAAATTAAATAGAATAAGAGAGCATGGTTATTTACAGATTATTTATAATTGTCTAACTGATATAATAATTATATATTAATTTTATAAAGTTTGTAAACCTTATACTTTTACCGGTGCAATTTGTTTTTACCAGAGTCTTTTTAAAATTTCTTTATGTTTAGTATAAAGTTAGCGAAGTACAAGATAAATTTCCAAACGATAAACTCGATCTTGATCTGCCTTTAGAAGAACATGATCCAGTAAGTTATTATTTTTAGAAAAATATAATCTTGTTTTTGTAAAAGAATTTGTTATCAGTAATATGTAAAGAGAGATATTTATAATGCGCAAGTAGTATTGTCAAGTAGAGTGGGTATTAGTTGGATAAAAGTTGCGCAATATTTGGGTAAGAAACTAATAATATGAGGTATTGGTATTTTGAGAAAAAATATTTATCAAACTGTTTAAACTGGTTTAGAAAGCATCACGACGTTTTCATAATGTTCTCACTTATTCACCACGCCCTTCTAGAAAACTTAATTCGTAAGTTCGTTTTTTCATTAATTTTGCAACTCTGCGTTGTGTTGTTTATCTCATTTTGTTTTTTTATATTTACAGTTAAGAAATATGTTTTTCATAAACGTGTTTGAAATTGCCAGCGAATATAAGATAACCCTAATCCAGCGGGTGCTAGATGGTTCTTTAAATTGAATTTTTAAAAACGCTAAAAATATTGTTTATAACGCAAGAAATGTATTAAATCACCTAATTTAGAATAATTCATTTATTCCTTAAATTAAATCTTGGTATTTTTAAATATACGCTTACGCTAACAAACTTATTCTGAATCTATGCCCAAATAACAATATCATAAAACAAATCACCATGCAATATCACTTAGAAAAAATGAATAAGATGAACTTATGCCCAGGCAACAATATCATAGAACAAATGACCACGCAATATCATTTAGAAAAAATGAATAAAAAGACGAAAAGTAATATCAGAAAATTGCGATCAGATCGGGTAGTTGCGATCAGATCGGGTCGTGATATTTCTTTATTTCAATCTATTTTTCTTTCACAACTTGTTTAAAACAGTATATTTTTTTTTTTTTCTTATTTGTTTTATCTTTAAAATTTAGTCAGAAGTTTTTGAAAAAAAATTATAATAAAACAAATAAATATATAATTTAAAAATTAGTATTTCATAAAAAAAAAAAAAAAAAAACTTAACTGAATGTTCTTCAATCGTCTGAATGACTGGCCTTTCTGTTTAAGTTTTAGCTTTAACAAAAATAGGTTAGTTGTAAAAGAAAGTCTTATAGTTGTTTACGTCAATATCTAAAAATAACAAAATATTTTGTGGAAACACATTTTATTAAACACTTTAAAATGCTGTTATAGAATTATTTTAATACCAGTACACTTAATACATCCGGAAATTATAGGAAGTATAATATTTAACATATCCTGATTATTTACTAAGTAATGCTTCCTGATTTTTAAAACATGATATATGGTTACATTTTGGCAGAAATCAAACTTAAAAAGTAAGGAATTTAGTTTTAAAAGAATTTATATAAATCTTTATGAAGTCAAACTTCACTTTTTGTTGTTACTGCGCAAAAGATCTGAAATTTTAACTGTTGACCATTCAATCTGTTAAAATTACAAAAGTCTTCAACGAGCTAAAGATTTAATTAAATTTGATGTTTGAAGTGCAGTGATTGATCTTTTAAAATTAGTTTAAAAATCGTTTAATTAGCGCTCCGTTTGTAATCGGCGCTCTGTAAGTATTAGCTTAAACCAATTAACGTTCAAACGTTGACGTTTGAACAGCCTTTCATTCAATTAACTAGAGTTATCTCTCTTAAACGAATTATCTCTCTTAATTGAAATACCAATAAAAATACCTAGCTTATTATGACTCGATAGATTTTTTTTTATCAAATAAATAAAAATACAATTGTTATCTGATGCCGAAAGATTTTCAAATTATGTACGGGAGAAAATATTGGATGTTACAAAGATTTGTTGTTATTTTCCAAAAGTATTTGTCGATTTATTGCATTTAGTTTTGAGTTTGTTTTTTTTTATCAATGGAATTCAAGATATGTACTATTATGAACACTCTTTTATTTTAATCTTAAATTTTTTTTAACGTTGTAAGTTGTCGCGTAATATAAACGTTTATCAACGTGAAACTATTTTGTAGAACTTTTTTAAATTATATGATTGAAAGAGCTTGCGTTGATATGAATAATATGCAATGAACCTAACAAACACTCTTGAAATTCCAGTTCTTGATCTACCAGTAATTAATACATATGCTATTATTGGAACTGGCACATACAACGCAGAAAAAAAAATTCGCCCGTTAAGTCTTTCTAGCGTAAAAGAATTACGCTTTATAGAACAAGAAAAAACTATAGAACATAATAAATCAAACGAGCTAGGCAAAGAAGATGAAAAAAAGAAAGTACGATCACTGCTTCTTGCTTCAACGGCATTAGCAAAATTCAGATCACATGCTAAGCGAAAAGACAGACGTATGGGTAAATCTCCTGGTACTTCCCCGCAAATGAGAAGAAAAAGTGTTACATCATTTTTTAAAGACGATATATTTGAAGGAGATTGGTGCAGAAGGTATTCCTTGTTCTTTTTATCTATTAGTTTGCTAAGTGTAGATTAAATGCTATGAGTTAATAATTTAAAAACTATAACACTTAATGGTACTTGATAACACTAGTTTAAAAAAATATGAGATTTGTAAGCTCACTTTCAATGTTATTAACATTTAAATTGAGCTTAAAATATCTTTTTCGGAAATAGTGGAAATAACTTTTTAAAACTTGACTTATTATATTCCGTGAGATAAAAATAACTTTCTTTGCAATGAAATTTGCAAAAAAAATTTTGTAAAGACGCTTTTTTCTCATGAACATAAATTTTAAGGGTTAAATAAATACATAATAATTGTTAGCCAGGAGCTCAAAAAAAAAAAAAAAAAAGTTGAGTTGGACTAATATTTATGTAAACATTATTATATATTATTACACCATGTGACCTGCTCTGGCGACAGATTTTTGTCGCAAAATTAAAATTAGTAGAACCTAAACTCACTCAAGTTAAACAATTTAGATTTTGACTTTTGACAAAAATTGATGAAAATATAACATTTTTGCCAAAATGTTTAATAATATTTGGTCCAGTTTAATTAAATTAGTTTTGAATATTTAAATGCAGCATGTCATCAGAAAACCTTCCCTTGATGTCCATGTCAAATTTTAAACAGAAAATTTTACAATATACATGCGTTGCTAAACACTTGTTACAGTATTTGTATAACTAAATTTTTGTTTTCTTTTTCTCAATTTTTTAATTTCTTTAATACAGATTTTTTAAAGTCTACATCTTGGTGACCCCTTAAGATAAAACAGTATTTTTACCATTTGGTTTAGAAAATGCTACTGAACAATATAGCACAAGAACACAAGAAATAAAACTTATTTTTGTCAAAAACCTTCTTTTTGCTAGAGCAGGTCATGCATTTTTTAAATTGTCTTTTAAATCAAAATTAAAAATATTTTAGTCGATTTATTTAGTAAGTTGTTTGTTGTCATGAGCTGAGATGGTGGTAAAAGTTTACTAGACTACCAGTTGTATTTTGGTAGCATTGTTAATTTTTCAGGTTAAACTGTGGTAGTACAACAAGTTAACTTAGTGCTGTGGTAGTTAACAAGTTAACAGTTAAATCTACATTTATTGCATGTTAACAGCTAAATGTACATGTGTATATATATATATATATATATATATATATATATATATATATATATATATATATATATATATATATATATATATATATATATATATATATATATATATATATATATATATATATATATATATATATATATATATATATATATACACAACTTTAATTGAGTGTTCAGATAAGCTCTGTGACATCAAACTTAAGTAGCATGCTGTTAGGAGCTTCAGTATATACATTGACTATCTTATAGCTTGCTGCCGCAAAGGAGCGCCACAGCATCTACTGAAGATTTGGGCTGAGACAATCTTTTCTTTTATTTTTTCTTCTTTTTAAAAGAAAAATTACTTTAGGAGACCGGAAAAAAATTAAAAAAATTTTTATTAATTGATAGATTGCCTGCCTAAACCAAAACCCTACAGTCAATGTAGTAGCACTCTTCACATGTTCTACCTTCACATGTTCTAACATTTTTTCTAATTCCCAGGGCTATATATATATATATATATATATATATATATATATATATATATATATATATATATATATATATATATATATATATATATATATATATATATATATATATATATATATATATATATACAATATATATATATATATATATATATATATATATATATATATATATATATATATATATATATATATATATATATATATATATATATATATATACAGCCCTGGGAATTAGAAAAAATAAGGCCTTAAATTGTTAGAGGTTGCCAAAAATATATCAGTGCCATATCCAAACGTAATCCCATTCCGTTCGATCAATATGGGCGCTCAAACTAATTGACAAAAATTGAAAATTCCATAAATCATAAGTTTCTACATTTTTAAATAAATACAAAGAAAAATTTCAGCAGTAATAGAATATATTTTTGTAATTGATAAATTTAAAATTTTAAAAATGAATCTCTTTAAACTTTTTATCCAAAGCGGTTATAAGACAAATTATAGTTATTGCAATAGAAGGAATGAGAAGAGAAGAAGAAAAGAAAGAGAAGAAATGAAGAAAAGAAAAGAGAAGTATAGTGGTAGAATTTAAAACTCATTCATATTTTTATTACATCACTTGCTTTTCAAGTTGAGAAGTTGAACAAGAGAAAAAGAAAAGAAGATAGCATTTAAACTTTGAATGAATGAATTGTGGGGTTAATTTATTTGATGTAACATAACTGCGCTTACTTCTTTTAAATAATGTTTTTTATGATAAAACCTTAAGTAATAGCTTACAATAAAAATGTTACAAAAATAAATATATCAAGTTACATACAACAAAATAAAATAAACCTATTTATTCGTCTATTAAATAATAACTTTACTGAACAATAATTAATTAAATTAATTATTGTTCGGTAAAGTATTCATTTTTAGATGACATAAAGGAGTTATGTAAGATCCATAAACTTAATATGAAAAACCTAATTCAGGATAAGAAGAAAATGAAAATTGAAATTTCAGAAAATATAATCCCTGAATGTACTTATCAAATTCTAGTACAGGCAGTTGAATGTTGGAATTCAAAACAACAGCAAACAATTTTCAAAAATCTCTTGAAGAAAACATTCCAAAGTGATCTATTTAATTCTCTCTTTTTATATCTTAAACTATTTTAATGTATTTTTACCTTGTAAACATATTTACAGAGGGTGTTTTAATAAAATGATAATAATAATATAATACTTTCTTTTTTATATTTATATTATTATTAGAGAATAACATACATTGAATAGTTTCAATATATACTTAATATATAATTAAAAATGGTTTATACTATCAGGGTCTATTCTAGATAAAAAACTTGGGCGGCAGTACCTCCTCGTTTTGGCAGACTTTAGCGGAAAATTGGCATTATTTTGGCGAAAAATACAATATTTGCCGTAAAAATACGTAAAAAAAAAAAAAAGGTCCTCAAATTTTAGCAGCACTTGAATAAAAAAAAAAAACACTGTCAACGCTGTCGAAAGCGGTCTAGAATAGCCCCTGACTATTATAATATTTT